>JAAOAL010000097.1:0-87442 GCA_013186775.1 Fusarium dlaminii | reverse complement strand
AAAATAAATAAATAAATAAATAAAAATTTATTTATAAATTTAAAAAAATAAATAGTTTTAATATTATTATATTTATAAAGAATATTATAAGTTTTTAGGCTCTTAATCTTAAGCTCTATAAAGCAAGTTCTTGGCAATAAATTCATCAAGCTATTTAATTATGTAATTCATGTTGTAATTGAGATCAGTTCCCATGACTAAAGCAGCTTCAAACGTTGGCCGCTACCCTCCAATTCTTTGACGCCTCAGACCTAAAAGGGCAATCGAAAAGCAGTCCTTATCTGTACCTCTTAGAAGGCATGCAGCAATCTACGCGTCGAATGGAATGCTGAGTTGCATCTGAAACTTGGAGAGCCGCTGACAGAAATCTCGGAACCGAAGTCTTCAAGTCACGAATCAGGCTGTGCTCTAGTGCAGTTGATTGGCAGATTCGAACCGATCATCCTCAGAGCCTCATCTGAAGCGGGGTAGAAGTTCATCATTGGTGCAAAACGACCTCATGATCAATTCCATGCAGAGACTACTGCAGAGACAAATCCGTGATTATCTCGGCGTGGGACTCCAATGTGGTTGGACAACATCACAAATGGGTGTACTCCTTTTTGAGTAGCCAATCAGTTGGTGATCATATTTCCCAAGTCTGTGATATCTTGTTCGAGTTTGATTGGATGCTCAGATCTGAGGCTCTGCTTCAATGATAAAAGACTGAGTTGGTCGACGTTCGAACTGATTCACTCAACACTCAATCATAATCACAGACTACACTATCAATTCAACAAGTAGTAGCTCATCCACCCCTGAGACCTCTACTGACAACTCACAGACACAATGGAGAGAAGTCGTTCACATTCTCGCGGTCGCCATACCGACGCAGACAAGAAACGGTACGAAGACGAGCCCATGACCCGCGAAAGCTCTGTTGGCGAATGTGTTGTCGTCTGCCCCCAGCATCCCAAACTTCAACCCTGGAAGCAGGCTCTCCAAGTTGAGAAAGACTCTGGGACCAACCCCCTTCTTAACTGAGAGCCCAACGCTATGGACTTGGTCTGGACCTGGAGGAGTTCGTAGCAAGTCTCCTGATCAGATGTGTGGTTATTCTGTTGGAAATCTCAAGCTTGTTTGAGGTTGGGTTTAAAGGTCATGGCTTATCAGATTGTGCTGGAAATGAGTTAGGAAATTGCACTTGTCTATTGAATCGGTATTCTGGTATCGCATAAATAAGCCCGCGTTCCATTGCTTGCCCGTTCTCAGAGTCCGGTATTTAATCCAGGTTCTGTTGTTCCTACGGTCCTTCTCGGTAGACTTTGAATTTTGTTGCCATTGGCTTCTTAGTAACTGTTGTTAGGTACGATGTAACCGATTCTGCCGCCGGGCACTTAAACTGTTTTTGTGCATTATCTTAAGTAGAATCTTTATAGTTTTCTGGCTGGTCTTTATTAACAAGACAGACCTACGGAATTCCTATATTCCTACTTTTCTTTTCGCGGCTCTACTATCGGTTGCGTTGGGCTTGCTACAGGTAGCGTAGGGAGTATTATCCTAGCAACTCGAATTGATCTACAAGCTGCGCAGACTTATCACATCGTTTCTAGCCACGAGTTGGAGGGCAGCTTGCCCTCTTTTGCATTCCCCGATAAGTCCGATGCAGGTGGTCAAAACTTACGCCACGATGAAATAGAGTTCACCAAGTCAACTCCTAGTGCGGTCGGAACTCCGCAGGCAAGGATATAAATGCTAAACCATTCTAGGGGAGGAAAGGAAACTCAGGACCTTGACCCTAAGCGATGAAAATATTTAGGTAAATCTAGCCTAAGCTTAGGGGATTCTTTGCTGAGTTTATTTTGACACCCTATATGAAGGTCCGATGTTTTCTTGCTCCCTGAGGCCATTCCAGGACATACACGGTCGCGGCACTTGGTCCATACTATACCCATCACGGTAAAGTTTCCATCATAGTACGCAAGGGTCGCTGCACCGAGTGACTAAAGTTTGAGTAGGGCGGACTTTGCGGAGTATTGGCGGGCTTGGGTCTAATTGATACCATAAAAACGGTTGTAACTGTCGCCGGCGCGATGATACGAGGTGAAGACAGAGTACTTAAGTATCGGCAATGCCAGCCAAAACGTGTCTCGCAGTGCATCGTCCTCGATCTGTGATAAACCTATACAAATCTCCAGTCCCTTGACAATAATCCAGTTTATCTGCGGTAATATTTCTATCTCTACACTCTGAATTCTTCACCGCACCAATGGGCTCCGCAGGAAGCAAAAGCGTCAAGTTCAACCCCGACACCGACATCCCATCGCTGAAAGACAAAGTGATCCTGGTGACCGGAGGAAACAGCGGTCTTGGAAAGGAATCAGTTCTCCAGTTTGCCAAGCATGATCCCAAAGAGATCTGGCTAGGAGCCCGTTCTGAAGCAAAGGCCAATGAGGCCATCAGCGACATCAAAGCGCAGGTCCCCAATGCCTCAATCAAATTCATCAAGATAGATCTCGCTTCTCTAAAGTCGATTCGCGAGGCAGCCAAGGTGTTCACGGAGGAATCTGATCGGCTTGATATCCTCATGCTCAACGGGGGCATCATGGCTGTGCCGCCTGGGACAACCGACGATGGGTATGAGATACAATTCGGCACAAACCATATGGGCCATGCCCTTCTGGCCAAGCTCCTCCTCCCAACACTCCTCCATACGGCTAACAATAGCGCTGATGTGCGTGTCACCGTCCTTTCTTCAACTGCCCACCAGTATGCACCCTCCGAGGGGATCAAGTTCGATACGCTTAAGTCTCAGGCTCTGAGCATGGGAACCCTTACACGCTATGGACAGAGTAAGCTCGCCAATGCTTTGTTTGCCAGAGAGCTTGCCAGACGCTATCCGCAGCTCACGACAACCTCGGTTCATCCCGGTCTGGTAGTAACCAACCTGGCCAACACCATGAGCGACAATAGCTGGATTATGCGCTTAGCGTATAAGGTGACAGCTTTCTTCACCGGTTTAGATGTTCCTACAGGCACTTTGAACCAGCTGTGGGCCTCGACGTCTAAGGATGTCGTCTCGGGCACGTACTATGAACCAATCGGTCGAACAGGGCAGGGTAAGCCGCATACAAATGACGGTGCGCTTGCTGCGAAGTTGTGGGACTGGACAGAGAAGGAGCTTGGAGGAGAGAAGCTCTTTTGAAATAGACATAGTTTTGGCTGACTGAAATTAGAACTAGCGATACATGATTTTCTATATACAAAGTCTATTAATTGTATTCTAGGACTATTATCTAAGATATTAAATAGAGACGGAAATAATTCGAATTCCAAAGTAAATACCACTACTTAAAATAACATAATTCAGGAATTCTCTCCTTATCCTCCACGATTAATCCTGTAGCAGCCTCCCATGGCTTCATATCTAGGAACGCCATGTCCTGGCTCGAAAGTAGTCGCTGGCCATCCTTTTCAATCTTCCCAAGCACCTCAGAAACCTGCTGCATGAGCATTTTCTGCCTCTCAAATTCTTTGGCCCGAAGGGTTCTGGTGCACCTACCAACCGCACCAATGATCCAATCAATATAAGACGCCGAGGTCGACAAGTCAACAGACCTGGCCTGTAAGAGAGAGCTACATTCGTCCAAGCACTCTTTAACATGCTGCAACTCTGAGTTGACATCGTTGATGTTGGAAATGGTAGCTTCTGCGACATCTTTAAGCGTTGTGATGTCGTTCTCTACCCGGTTAGCCTCTGAGATTTGCTTTTGGTAGAGTTGATGCGTTGATCTACGGGATGAGATATCGCGCTGGTACTGCGAGACTAGGTCTTGCAAGTTCCGCTGCTCCCTCTCGAGGTTGGAGATTGCTTGCTGGTCTTGAGATATCTCTGTATTCAGATTGGACACCTTGGATTGAAGGGCGACAATCTCGTCTTTTAGATCCGATACACGAATGCCCTTGTAACTATAATGAATTAGCCTTCTTCTGATGGTCTGTGTAGATTCCTCACCCTGCAAATCCGGCGCCAGCTGCTGCCAGACCCAAAGACGCCCCTGCAGTGAAAGGTGCAGCCATGAGGCCGATGCCGGTCAACAACTATTTCAATTAGACGAATCTCTTAGACGTGCAAATGCGAGGGCATACCAGTCCTACACCTGCTGATTCCTTCTTGCTCTCTCGTCTTCTGTGTGTCTCTGCAATTTGACCGTTCTTCTGCGATATCTCACGATCAAGCTGCGCTTTTCGAGTCCTCTTCTCAGTCGTTTGGCGAGTCTTGGTACGAATTTCCTCTTCCTTGGCACTGGCCTTGGTTTGTGTCTGCGCCAGAATCTCTTTACTCGAGCTCAGCGAACTCTCGGCCTGGCGAGCGAGTCCTTTTGCTTGTGACTTACATTCGTCTAGCAAGTCATCCTGGGCTTCAACTTCTCTTCCGACATCCATCACGCGGTAAGCACAGTCCATGGTGGACTGTAGCGCGCTATCCGCTGACGCCTCGGCTTGGGTCAGAGAAGCAGAGATGCCATTGAGAGATCTACCCAGCCAAGAGATCTGAGGGGCGACGTTGATGGTAGCTTCAGGACTCTCGACATTTTCGAGTAGTAAAAGGTATGAGCTCATCTGCAATTTGGTATGCTGTGCTTGGCTCAAGCTGTCCTGAAGCGAGGAGCGAACAGCGGCGACCTTGGTAGCGACAGCATTCTTTGAAGTTACATCAAGAGCACTGAGTCGCTCCCTGGCAGATTGAAGTGAATTCTGGATCTTGGAGACATCATTTGAGAGGGTCTCCATCTTTGCAATTTTAACTTGTTGGAAAAGCAACAGCTAAGGTGCAAAGACAACGTAGCGATGAGCGTCAGGTTAAATTACCAGACGTTTGACTCGAGAATTCAGTCTAACATTCGATGCAAGGCAGTATCACAATAAATTCAGATGCTCTGGTAGGTAAGGTTCAAGATTTCAGTTGCTGACGTGTATACCATGATTTCAGCAATTGTGAACTTCTAGACCCCGCCACCAGCGACATTGTCACAGGTTCGAGACCGCTACAGCATTGCCATGCTTCAGTTGTGGCACGAACACGTATGATATCAGTCTATTATTGGCTGTATAGGTGCGGGCAATTGAATTCCCTTGTATATGACATTGAGTCTCGATCCAAGGCAGACAAGCATTATGGCTCTATTCACAGAGGGGTAATATTTTGGTCTCGTGTCCGTGCACTTGATTGGATAGACAAAACGCCCGCGCAGCGTAAGGCATGCTGGCTGAACTACTGCACAGTCATTTTGTATCCAATCAACTAATACAAAACGCCATTGTACCGTCGAATTGAAGTGAAGGCGCAGGCGAAAGCCTTTCGAGACGCCATGTCGCCTGAACAGTCCGCTACGACACGGGCACTGTGATCCTCTTGTTCTTGATTAGCTACATCTGCTAGCTCGCATGCATCGGGGCTATTAGGTTACAGAACGGGAAGTTAGCTAGCCCTTTTTGTGTAACACGCTTCAGCCGTTTCCGGTTCATAGTTACAGTATACTTCTTAACATGAATCAACCTCGAAGCATTAGTATTCAAGGCTTGAGCGTGCAGTATGTGATATGTCTTACGGCTTGCATATGGGCTGATCTCTTGGCCTAGACTTCGCAACAGGCTTGAGGCCCGAGCGTAGGCGAACCACGAATGAGGCACATCAGTCCAAGAGCCGCAAAGTTCAAGACAATCTCGTGATAAAAGAGAGTATCCCTTCTGAAATTGTGAACCCCATCGATCCACAGAGTAAAGGCATAAACTATCCCCCTTCATTATACATCATGACTTTTGACCAAAGCCGACAGACAGCCAGCGGCGCAGACTATCCGTCTCATCAGGAGGACTTTCGTCAGTCGTCAGCCTATGGAGCTGGTCAATCCGACCACGACCACGACCACAAAGCCCAACAGCGAGCTAACTATGCTCTCGCCCTTCAAATGTCATGCCGAGACGTCGTTCAGACCATCAAGGCAAGTGACCTCCTGATAAGCAACGAATGGGCAAAACCCCTCACGCACGCCCCCAATGCCATCTCCATCATGGCTCTGTGTCTCAAAACAGCGGCTGTGGGCGACGCTGCCAACATGAAGGTGAGGAATAAGGAGGTCACTGATGAGACCGGGAAAATGATTGGTCTACTCCCGTAAGTAGCTGTGCCGGCACTGATATGAATGGCTAAAGAAATCAAGGTCGGAATATTTTCGTACGAATCTACAGCATTGTGCCGACATCGGTAGACTTGCTTTCCTTGATGCGCAGAAACGCATGAACAACCTCCAAAGTGTCGCGCGCAGCATGATCGCGCCTGAGGGCACTATCTCCTATATCATCGATTTACTCGGCGATCCGGAAGACGCTGAGGATAATCTCCCTGGAGCTATGAAGCGGCTGAAAACTAATGCTGAGAACTTCAAAGCCGATGCCGAAGCTATCACCAAAAAGTTTGACTACTGGGAGAAAGTGATTATGCATCTTTACAAGAGCTCGCAAGATGCGGATTGTACGTCTAGCACGGTCGTCCCATGATTGCTTAATTGCTAACAATGTTTAGCGATGACTAAAGAGAAACGAACTCAAAACACAGCCGAAGCTATCAAGGCAGATGCAGAGAGACAAACAAGAGAGAGGGAGGAGGAAGATGCCAAACAGGCCATTCAAGAGCAACAGAAGTTGCTTCAAACGGCCCGTAGAGAGGTTGAAGAAGCCCAGCAAAGGTTGAAAGCTCTTCTTGATCGGCCACCTATTGACGAGCCATCCGCATGGTCCGACATGATGCACGCGCGGGAGCTCGTTCCAGATCGACCAGCACCTAGTCGTGGTAAGTACTCACGTTCAATTTCAGCTAATCATATACTAATTCTTTGTAGGAGAAAAGGGTGTATTCGCCAAAGGATGGGTATATTTCTTTGGCTCCAGTGACAGCGAGGTCGCAGCAGAGAGCAAGCACCGTAAGGAACATCATGAGAGTATCGTGGATGAGAGACAGGCCTATATCGCCAAGGCAGCAGAACACCGCAAGATGCAGAGGCAGATGGCACAGGCCCAACTGGAAGAAGCCAGGGAAAACGAGTCGAAGCTCTGGGAAGAACTAAACAAACAGAATGAAAAGCTCTCGATTAGCCGTCACAGCCTCACCAAAGCTAAACATGACCTAGCAAAGACCCATTCCGAGCTTAAGCGTCTGTGCTCCGAGAAGATTGAACTAGTATGTCTTGTTATCCTTCTCGATGCACATGCTAACGAGAAACAGGAGCAGATTATGAGGATTCTTGACGAGTCCATGCGCCGCCTAACAGAGCTAAAGAAGGAAGTCGAAGAGATGGCACTATTCTTCAGCCAAGTACAGACCGTCATCACGACAGCCGTAAACGAGAACATGCAGAATTTCCTGGATCCGATCCAGTCTGCGCTGGACAAGGGAGTCAGCGTTGACAAGATCCGGGAGGGAAGCAAGCAGAAATTACTCAAAAACGCATTTGAACTGCAAGGACGCTTCTCGGCTACTGCAGACGTGGCTAGCATGTATGTCCTTGTGTCTAACAAGTACATCCGGCCGGGGATTAATAAGATGGAGGCGCTGGCGGCTATGAATGACGATGATTTTGAGCGCGGAAAGGAGGAGTTCAGGGACTGGTGCAACAGTGCAGCGGAGGACATTGTGCGCATCACTGACGGTGAGCAGTCCAAGATGGCCGAGAATTTGACAAAGAATGTTGAATTTCTAAGCCAGAGGGCTATAACAGGTGCTTTATAGATGGTAACTGTCTAAGATTTGTCTCCGGTAGTTTAAAGAAGTGTCATTTTAAACATCTTAATCACCTGTCATATACCGCAAAAATGAGTCTTGGGCTTGGAATTCGTTGAAGCACAGTTATACTTAACAAGCTACCTCTAACAGAAGAATCTCCCCAATCAGAATGCAAGGTACAATCACCCATACCATACCGATTAGTACAGGTCTTCCTCATCACCGACGCGTCAGGTGGGCTAGGCAAGCTCCTCTTTGGTATACTGCATCGACACAACGGCAAAATTTACCTCGCTGCATGCTCTCAACCCAAGACCAGAGAAGTGGCCCTGAATGTGACCGGCTTTGAGGGAGGACGGGGCCAAGTGGTGTTCACGCCTATACACCGGGCATTCAAACCGTTTCAGCCATCCACAGCTCAGCGCTGGCATTGCTTTTCCTACCACGAGTTTCTTAACTCAGTCGCTTCGGCTGCAGGCTGTATTGTGCAGTCCTGTGATCGCGCCGCAGCTCATCAACTTGATTTCGGGTGACGTCGCGAATACGAGTCTCATAAACACGGATTTGATTGACATTGAGGATGCGCATGAACATTACGAGCGATTCAATCTTACGGCAGAGGTCAAGGTTCTTATCTCAATCTCTCGTTGATTCGACTGCTACAGCGGTTACACAGTGGAGTAAGCTTCCAATTCACTTGTTCAACATGTTCCGTAGGTTAGATAACGTCACCTGTCTGGTCAGTCATCTGTATTACCATCAAGTATATAATGATATCTATCTACGTTCTGTAATTATCTAAACTGCATGTTCATTAAATCGTAATTTCTCCATCCTCCTTTCGCATCCTCCGCAAAGCCTCATCATCCACCCTCCAAATTCCCTTTGTCTCATGATCATGAAGCTTCCACTTCGTCCCTTGAGCCAATTGATGAAAGGCTTTATGCTCATTACCTGGTAGACTTCGGAACAATAATGGCTCCCATGTCTTGCCATGCAGTTTCTCGTCTCTCCTCTTTTGCCGTTGCGCCTCTTCAACTTCATGCTTCGCGTGAGATGCATCCCGGTAATTACCCTGCTCCAGAGCCGATATGACTTCTCCCCATGCCCGCCTTGACTCTCGTGGGTCTTGCTCTTCCACTGGATCTATATGCATGTCTGCAGATGTCTCTGGGTCGACGGTATATGTTTCTAATACCTTTCCTTTGCTGTCGGTAATCTTCCATCCCTCGCTCCAGACTCCTGATAGCTTGTAGCAATGCTTCTTGGGCTCCTCTTTATGGTACACCCTCGCCTCGAAACAATTCCTCTTGCCTCGGAAGATACCAGCACCAGAAAAGTCAATTTCCGAGACATATCCAGAGCTGGACACAATTGTATATGTGCCGATGATCTCTGGGTAAAGACATGCCGACAGGAAACCGCGTACAGTGACGTCTGTTAAAGGGACCAGGTAATCCTCATCAAACTTGTCGAGGTGTATAATAGCGTGCCCCATTTGTCGAATATTGATGTTCCCGTTGAACGTCATCTCAACTCGTCCATAACCATCCGCTCGTATTCCATCTGCAGAAATATGCATCGCAGTAATCGGTGGATGGTGACTAACCTGTTCAACTACCAACTTGGTATCACTGTCCCCTTCGTTCCAAGAAGCAAGGAAGATTTCACCAAGAAAAGCATTGAGAGGTTTCTTGATGCTGACATTTGGAGCGCCTGCAACATACAATTGGCTTCGGAGGCCTGCCAAGAATAATTGCAGGACCGAAAGACTTCGTTTCGCTGGATCAAGCTCTTTGGTTGGTGCTGTGAAGAGTAAAGGCTTCTTTGCCCAACTTCCGGGATTCTCGACGACTGAAGACGGTGCTAGAAAGAATGGGGGAGCTGTGACATTTGCAAGATCTAAATCGCTTTTCAATGATGATAGAAACTAGCCAATTAGCGAGGATCGTGGTTGTTAATCGGGCCCATACCTTGGCCAGGTCAACAAAGCGTCTGCCCATCGACTTGGAGTCATCGTGAATAGTTCTCTGAGTCTTTGAAATCGGTTCCATTTTGAATTTGCAATTACTTTACTGCTTCTCCTTGAGTGTCTTCTCTTATATAAATACCAAAACTCCCGTCTCATCACATGCTTCAATTGCGTTTCAACACAGCCACGCCTCACTAGATCAAACTCGCTACGACGTCAAGTCGGCCGCCAAAGTTTCAATGCCTGTCGCAACAAAATCGGGCCAATCAGAGGGCGCGCGGAAGCTGAATTCATCCGAATCTTGAAACGGGAGAATGGATTGCCGTCGGAAACTCGAACTACCGGCGACCAGCCTCGAATTGTTCTAGCTTACACGTCATCCTTGAATAATCGGGACTGTTTCTAGAATCGGTGGCAGATATCGAAGCCAATGATAAGGGACTTTGTTCTCATATCCATTTTGAGCATGTGACACTGCGTACGAAATGTATACCTGGATTGTTGTCACCTTATGACTCTATCTGACTCCCTGGTGACGACTGCGGTTCCTTGATGGCGTCTGTAATCGCGTAACGATAAAATTCAAAATGATTTCTTGAATTCTCCAGGTAAGGAAATGCTTGTGTGCATCACGGAATAGCAGTTACTATTGACTTTGATTAAGTCATCGCGGCTCGAATCATGTTTCAGCGCCGCCGCGGTTGAACATCGAAATGAGCATAGATATGTGAAGCTGGCTGGATCTCTGAACTTCAATAGATCTAGAAAGCAGTATTCCATAAGGACAAGATCCTATGTTTTGAAATAATGAAAGCTGCCTCCTATCTTATTGTTAAACTCTGCTATTTTGGCCTATGAGCCTGGATTTTGAGGATCAGCGAAAACAAAATGAGCTGATTTTGTTACTTGCGATATTAGCTATAGTTTGATGATTTGTCTAGAGGGGAAACGTCTAGGCAGAGTAATTCTGTGCAACGTACGAGCGCAGCGAGGAAGAGCCCTCCGCTAGGAGCCCCCGGAGGGATATGACTGATAAGAATAGGCAAGACGGTTTGCTAAAGCCATGAGAGTTGTATTCATTTTCTCGAGTACAAGTCACATCAACGTGCAAAAGGTAGTGACCGTTGCTAACGTCGGCATCCGGACCTAATCATATTTCAGAATACGTACAGAAATCGGCAGAGAATCCTGCTGTCGGTATTACCTTAATCCTAGCGACCCTTACTTTACCTCGATGTGCAGTGATCAGTATCAACTTTTGTTTGTGCTGATTCACCCAGAGGTTATAGATAAGCTTCAGCCACAAACCTCAGCCTCCACATTGACATCATTCAACGTCTTGAAGCTGTTCGCCATTATCAGTACTGATCTACCGGACTTGAAAATGTCCGCATAACTACTATGCTAATTGTATAATTAGGTGCTAAATTCTGGAGTTTCCGGGCAGGGACAGAGCTGTAGATCATGCCCATTACAACAGTGAGCGTGAGTGGCAGATATATGAGCTATGGGTCCAATTTTACTGTTTCTCCTCACGCTTCTCTACCAATTGTATGGAGATCAATGGAGTCTTGCCAACGTCATTCTTGGTCGTCAAAGTGGGATGGAACGGCTATCCCATACAGACTTCCGGATAGTGATGCCTCCGAAGTCCCAACGGCAATTCAAACTCAAAGTCCAAGTCAAGCTTTCGGCAATGGCGCTTGGGGCGTAGTTATCGATGTCACTACCGATTGACTGCCGTCAGAGGCTTGGTCCAATAGTCCATCTACCCTATCGAGAGTATCGTTGTAGTGACCATCGTATTTCCGAACTCTTATCCGACATTCGGACAGTAATCCGATCAATCAGTATTGACAACCAATGCCTCTTAGTAAAGACCTTTTGTCAGTATTCCTTGGCTCAATCTTTCTGGATCTCACAAATGACATTCCCCAACCTTGTTGGCAGATCACTGGGGTATTCCAGTTCTATCCCCACAGCCAGGCCACGCTGGACCCTCAAATTGCTTCATCCATCAAGCAGTGAAGATCATGGTTCAGTTGAGTACCCGCGGGTACGTTCTTGGCAGGTGCTCCTTCCTCAATGTTTCCCTGATTTAAGCTTAGAACAAGGTTGGCCAATGATCAATTGGTCACGTCCAGATCTGGACATGTTTCCCAATTGAGTAATCCCTGCGTAGCCGTGCGGTGATTCATGTGTTGTATCACGTCGAGATCCTGCTTATCGTTACAGATACGCGACTTTACAGCTGCGCCGAGTTTGTGCAATCATACGTCAGCATTACTGCGGCTTGTAACTGTGGATTAGGCTGTAACCTCCACGAAAATCATACTAACCTCCACGCAAATCGTGCTAACCTCCGCAGTGTAGATCTGTAACCATCGTGGATCGGAACTTTTCATACAATGACGTGCGTCGATAACTCAGATAAGCTTAATCATTCCCTTTATCAATGTCTCATACGCGTCAATGAGTCAAGCAGCTCTCCCACTCAGCCACGGTCACTAAGAAGGATCGACATTGCTGACTCGTCACGGCGACGACGATCCTGATAAGCACGCCAAGTCTAGCATTCACATACCGTATCACCAACCGTTAGTTACACAATTGATAAGGTTGGTTTTACGCTTATTATCCACGAGGACATGAAACTGCAGGAAGCCTCATGTTTCCATTTCGGACTCCGATTACGCGGCACGTTGTACATGTAGGCAGCCTGGATATCCGTTGAACGCTTGGCGATAATTGTTGTCAAGATGCGACAGAGGTGCCAAGATAGACAGAAGGTCCCAAGTTGTGGGCAGAGTGATCAAAGTGCCGATCATTCAGCCAACCACTCACGGAATTTCATTCTAAGGCTAGATCTAGATAGCTGAAATATAGATTCCCCTGTGGCGGTCAAGTGCCGTGATCCACACTTGCGGGCGGGAAAGGTTTACTTGGCCAGATGGGTAAATCAAGGAAATGTTTGTGACACCAAATATGACAAAGATTGCACAATGTTTCACAGACAATTCCTCCTTCACATGTGAAAATTTGCAAAATCAATGCATACGCAATAGTTTAATTACTAGGCTCAACCGAACGGTTGGGTTGTTATCGGGCAGTTATATGGCAGGGATGTAAAACCCCAGACTTCGACACAGACACCTTCCGAAGGTCTGCCCTCAAGATTACGGCTCCGGAGTCGTGACTGGGGACGCCCCGGCTTGGCACGGGACGAGGATCCACTCACAGCCTCAATGACCCGTTGTAATATCGCCTCCCCTTGGCAACAAGCCAGCACAAAGCAAAAAAGAATGTCGCAAGCTAAGCTCAGCAGGGAGTACCTTGTAGATAGGTGCCCGATCTCGACTGCAACACGAAGCAAGATCCAGACGCGCCAATCAGATACTCCAGTCGACCTCGTGTCTAAGCCCGAATGTTTCCCAACTTCCCCTATTCAGGCCAAGACGGGAACTCACTGACAGAGGCTCAACAAGGGATCGCCGTTCTTGGGATAGCTTGGCAAGGAACACCAAGAGGGAATTGCGCGTCACGTTGGAAGAGATTCAGAGATAGCGGGTCTGTACTCCATGTCACAAAGGTATCCTTGGTGAATCAGGGCTGTGCACAAGTATAAGGATGTCTCCCTCGTCCGTTTTCATAAGATTTTATCATTTCATCTCTACAAACAAGATGGCTTCATTATTTCCACGACAAGACCCAGACGCCGAGCTGTGTGTGAAGTATGCTAGCTTTGCTTCTCATATGGTGCGATGGCAGTTCAAGATTATCTACTGGATCATGTTTGTGTCCAACCTGCTGGTCTTGTTTGTTGCTTCATGGACATATATCCGGTGAGTGGTGACGTGTGAATGGTTTGAACGATTAATCTAACAAGAACAGTGGCCAAGCAGCTATAGAAAAGCTAGCTCATAATCCAAAAGCACGAACGAAGCGAATACAGCAGTCGGTTGCCATGTGTCTTGGGTGTGTTTCTGTCTCAACAGTCATCGTCGTCATGGAAGCGTACTCCATTCTAGCGCTTCAGTTTTGCGACGGTGAAGACCTCATCTCACTCTACTGGTCTACCTGGACCATGATCCAAGTTGGTTCATTGATTGCCATGATTGGTATCATTCTTGCAATGGCACATACCCTTCGTGGAAGACAGCATCCGTAAGTCTCGTCTATCATGTTACACTCAGTCGCTGACGGTTCAGACCATGGGCACTTGCATTAGGTACACCCGTTCTTGTGATTGCTGGATTTCTTCATCTCTTCCACGATTGCACAAAGAAGCGAATTCGAAGACGTCGCCAGAAGAAGGACTTTGAATTTGGGCCTCCAATGAGTCAAGCGTGAGTACCATTATCGTTGCTCAGAACGTTTAACTAACACAAACAGTAACACAATTTCGGTCAACCCCGATGAAGAAGACATTGAATACAAAGCACAAGTAATCGGGCTTACATTCGATGGTGGTCCCATCATTCGATACACAGATGCTGTACCCGAAACCTTACCTGAGCATGCTGAACTCTTGGGATACTGCGCAAAAAGCAAGCCTATCGTCATGTGCAAACGCGAGACTGTTCAGTTTCTGATGGACTCTCCCGCACAAGTGCCACCATCAGCATCACCGGCTTTTCGCAAGGGTAACTGAGACATTCTGTTTCACACCTTGCAACGCTGAGGCATCCAACGGCCGACAGGGGACGAGATAAGAATTTGAGCGTCAAAGCACGCCAAGACAAGGGAGATGCGCTTTGACTTTATGCGTTGTTGTCGCCTGAACTAGCAGGCATTATTTCTTGGGTTTCTTTTTTTGGTTTGCTTGTGTTCTTGGGTTTGCTTAGGAGTTTGCTATAGATAATGGCGGTGGACATTAAAAGGAGGAATGGGATGGGCATGGTTTGGTGTCATGGTCGGAAAAGTGGCTTCATGATACTGAAGATAAGATACCCTTGCGATAAGATAATAAATGTTTGTGCTTTCATAATTCGAGATAAGATAATACATATTTTGTGCTTCATAATTCGTTGCATAAGATGTGCGTAGCTGTGCATGTCATCGAGATCTGTGATGTCAGCGATGATCTTCTAGAATTTTTAGTTGGACCGATGACGGAGCTTTCTTATCGATAGCGGGGTGAATGCCCCTCATCGCCGGTTCGGCCAATGTTTTGATCGGCTTAGTAAATAGCTTTCAAATCAGAGGCGATCAACGTGAAGATTCAGACCGAACATTTATTCCATCTCGCACGTAGCTCATTCACTTCCGATTCCTTCATTAGCGACACATTCTCTACGATTCATCCGACACAGTCATTCACATCTTCCGCGATGGGCCTCACAAAGGTCAAACACATCATCCTGGTATGTTACCCTACGCCGCTCGCTCGCTGTTACTCACCAAACAGGTCCTCTCAGGCAAAGGAGGAGTAGGCAAATCATCAGTCACAACACAATTAGCATTGTCGCTCGCTTCAGCCGGTCACTCTGTCGGCATTCTCGACGTCGATTTAACCGGCCCTTCAATCCCCCGCATGCTCTCAATTGAAGAGTCAAAAGTCACACAAGTACCAGGAGGATGGGCGCCCGTGTTAGTACATGAAGGAGACTCATCCAAAGGCCTCGGGTCTCTGCACGCGATGAGTTTAGGCTTCCTCCTCCCGAAGCGAGGCGATGCAGTTGTTTGGAGAGGACCAAAGAAAACAGCAATGATCCGACAATTCCTCAAAGACGTACTCTGGGACGAGACCGACTTTCTACTCATCGACACACCACCCGGAACAAGCGACGAACATATATCCCTCGCCGAAACGCTCCAAAAAGACGCACTGCCGGGCCAAGTCGCGGGCGCAGTGGTAGTCACAACACCGCAAGCCGTAGCGACAGCGGACGTGCGAAAAGAGCTCAACTTCTGCACCAAGACCAACATCCGGGTATTGGGAGTCGTGGAAAATATGAGCGGCTATGTGTGCCCGCACTGTTCCGAGTGCACCGACATATTTGGGTCTGGGGGAGGGAAGAGCATGGCGGAGGAGTTTAGGGTGCCGTTCCTGGGGAGTGTTCCTATGGATGCGCAGTTCATTTCTCTGGTTGAGGAAGGTAGACGACCGACATACCCGTCTGGTACGACGGTGAATGGGAAGGATATTTCGGGGAGGGACGGTGAGGAGGGGGAGAGTTTGGTTGATAAGTACCGGGATTGTTCACTGTTTCATGTTTTTGGAGATATTACAGAAAAAGTCATGACAAACGTGGCTAATTGATCCACTCGCATCAGGCAGTTAACTTTGAGTGTCTGCCTGTCTTGAATGGCTGTAATGTCTGTGTCTGTATGTCTCTTGTGTGTGTCTCACAACTTCATCGACATTGCTTCGTCGGCATTGACTCACGGGCATGCATTTACGAACCCATCCATCATTGGCTCACTGCATCCTCTTCCACTTCCTCTCTTCCAAGAAAGTTACAATGACGAAACTCGTGTGGCCATTACAAGGATCTCCCAAGCCCTGCCCCACCAAACCCAACACGCCAACCCAGTAAAATCACCCTCCTCGCCTCCCGAAAAAGCTCAGCGCCGGTGGAATTTTTCTCTCTCTCGTAAAAAAACCTGCAGTTTTCGGCCCAGAAGCCGGGGACACGCTCTACTTCCCCGGGTCGCAACCATGTAGAATGACCTTGGATTGGGCAGGATTTGACGAGTCGCACTACGTAGCTCTCACTAAACTGTACCTTACAGCTGTTTGGGTTGGTTGGGCTGGCTGCTGGAGAAATAGCACCGCCTTATTGAGACCTTAGCACATTGGATCGGGATGCAAGAGAAATTTGTCTCTGCTCGCAAAAAATAAACCCCAACCCCTCCCACTTCTGTCAAGAGACCCAAAATTCTCTCACCGACAGAGTAGCATAAACAAACGAGCATCAGTCACTTGTTCTTTGGCATTCCATCTGTTTTGTTGTCCTGTATTCATCTCCTGCGTTTTATCCCTCCTCATCGCATCCTCTGCTCACGCGACCGCAAACTTGGCTACAAGTTCAATGTCGAATAAACGTGTCTAATCTCTCAAACAATCGACGGTTCTCTCGATACCGTCACTGACCTTTCTTGGTTCCTTTACTGGGCTTCTATGCGGCCGACGGATCTTCTGCGCTTCCTCTTCTCTCGACCTTCCAAGTATGTTCACCACAGCATCAGAGACTGCCACAGTATCAGACTGACCATTTCCAGGCCCCGATAGCACCCCCTCAACCAACATCCACCGATTCACATCCAAGTAACCTTTTCTGCCACAATTCCGTCAAAAGAGCTCTACCACTTCATCCGCTCGCGACCCCCCTAACGTCCCCGAGGCGTTACCCCCCGATCGATCGATTGCTGCTGGCTCCGCCAGCATCTGAACAAGTCCCCGTACCTGTGGGCCTACTCTCTCAAACAGACGCCGCATAGTCTGTTTGAGCGGCAGCTAGTGCTCCGCGGACTCTGCCACCGGGCAAAGAACACTGACCAACCGCCGCCATGACCTCCGTCCCGTACAACTGCACCTTTTCGCCTGCCTCGGCTACACCTCATCTCACAATCAACCATGATGTAGCCGCCGACCTCGACTCGACCAACGCTTTTGAAGGTCCCGAGAAGCTTCTCGAGGTTTGGTTCGCTCCTAGTCCGACGACTCTGCCTCCTACTGCTCCTGTCAATGGTCTCAAGGCAGTTCCAGCCGATACTTGGGTCCCCATGCTTGATATGGTCAATTGCAAGGTCCTGTCTGTTCTTGAGAGTGAAATGATGGACGCGTATCTTCTCTCCGAGTCGAGCATGTTTGTATTTCCTCACAAGATCATTCTCAAGACCTGCGGAACCACCACCCTTCTTCTTGGTCTTCAACGAATGCTTCACATCGCCGCCAAACACGGATTCCCATTCCACAATGCCAATTCGGCCGACGACATCCAAGCAGCCGCGACTCCGTACCGAGTATTCTACAGTCGCAAAAACTTTCTCTTCCCCGAGAAGCAGCAAGGCCCCCACCGCAGCTGGAAGCAAGAGGTCAAGTATCTCGACGACATGTTCGACGGAGGTAGTGCCTATATGGTAGGCAAGATGAATGGCGATCACTGGTATCTGTACCTCACCTCACCCAACCAGCAAGCCCTCACGCCCCCTCGTACACCCGGTGAGGTCGAAGGCACCAGGATCCCCGTCGGGACGTCCTTCAATGGACTCCCGAGCAGTTACCACGACGAGACGCTCGAAATCCTCATGACGGATCTCGATCCCGAAAACGCCAAGCAGTTCTATTTGTCGCACGCGAGTGCGGTCGCCAGCGACAAGATGGCTGCAGAGGCCAAGGATGCACGCAAGGGCGCCATCAACAGCCTTGGAGGGCTTGCCGAGACTGTTGACGAGGTTGATGTTTTCGCAAACGACGACGACACCATGCTCGACTCAATCGAGGCTCTGACCACTGAGGGTCACGCACTGGGAACTGTCGTCTCGGAGAGTTGCGGCCTCTCCAGCGTCTACCCAACCAGCAAGTATCCCGATGCGCGAGTAGACGCATACCTGTTCAGTCCCTGCGGCTTCTCGGCTAATGGCGTCGTCCCTCCTGAGGCTGGCAAGGGTGAGCATTACTTTACAGTTCACGTCACCCCGGAGCCTCAGTGTTCCTTCGCTTCATTCGAGACCAACGTCCCTGGTGGTCAGAGTGGACGTACCACGACTGAGATCATTGAGCATGTTGTAGACATCTTCAAGCCCGGTCGTTTCAGCGTCACTCTTTTTGAAGCAAAGGGTGCTGCCCAAAACCCATACTGCATGGGTGATGATGATTCCAACAATTGGGCTGCTAAGCGTCTTGTTGATCCTGTCCGAGGATACAGACGCATTGATCGTATTGTTCACGATTTCGAGGACTACGATCTTGTCTTTCGCTTTTACGAACGTGAAGGATGGGCTGGAACCAAGAGCGCTCGTGTTGGAGAGCCTGTCAGTCCTACCAAGTAATTGTCATTGACATTCTGTCATTTGGATCTCACTTGGATGTCATTTTGTCGATTGGAGGATGCGATGGGATCCTGTCATTTCTGAGCATGATGTACTTTGTCGTTTCTTGAGATAGTTCGTTCTTTGAGACCGCTTTTGAGATGCTTCTGAACATGAATTTTGAATTGATCATTTTGCGACAACTTTTGCGACAGCCACTGAATGATGCCCTGTAATAATGAACAGAACCTAAAATTAGTGCATACACGCTAAATCAAGCCTGTACCAGGTTTCAAGGGTGACAAAACTCTGTGTGAGAAATAAAGTCTGTTAGCAGTGCACGCTTGTGTCACAATTTTATCCCCCAAATACACATTTTGTCTCAAACTTAATCCCCAGTCACCGATAACGATAAGCCTTGCACGTGATCCTAGCACCGTCAAAAAATTCTTTGCTCAATCTTTGTAGTGCAAGCTTCAGCATCACCAAAACCCCAATCAATCACATCAACCGCCAACATGCATCTCATGTACACCCTCGACGCTCAGGGCAATCGCCTGTACACCCTCAAGAAGGTCGCTCAAGGACAAGTCACCAAGTCCGCCCACCCCGCGCGCTTCTCCCCCGATGACAAGTGGTCGCGCCAGCGCGTTACTCTCAAGCGACGATTTGAGCTTCTCTTGACTCAGCAGAGTATGTCTTCCCTCACACTCTCTCAATTGATGATGCATGCTAATGTTATTTAGAGGATCAATAAATACATCACGGGCGTTACGGTTCAGTTTGGGCGTTAGACTAAAAGTCTCAATACAACAACTAGTACTTCTTCTTCGAGTTTACATTTCGTCCTGCTCCAACGCGAATCTTTTGACCGCCTCCTGCACGATGCCCCGTTAATAAATCGGGCAAATAATCTTGATCCATGATGTCCTTCTTCCTCTGACGTCTCTGCTCCTCTCCCGCCCGCGTAAACTCCTTCTGATCCTCCGCCAGGATGAGATTATTTCCCCATCCATTCTTGCCGCCCGCGTTCTTTGGGAGACGACCATTCGCAGATCCGTGAACAGGCTTGGGAACACTGTAGACATTTCCACGATTATTCCACTGAAAGTTCTTCTTGAGATGGATCTTGAAGTTGCCGTGCTCATCGGTCGAGCAGCTCACTCTGTTGAGAGTGGGTTGGCCGCAAGAGGGACAGAATTGCTTGTTCATCTCTTTTGTGATCTTGAAGCAGCCGTGGCAGCGTAGAACCCAGTTCTTGAGATGTGTGATTCGTGCGAGGGATGGGGCGACGAGGTTGAGGTTCATTCGGAGAGCGACGTTTTGCATGGCGTAATCGGATGTGAGGACTGCGGCTTGGAGGGTCTTTTGGACGGGGGCTGAGGGTGTCGCTCCGGTGTCTGCTGCTTGGTGCTTCTTGAGGTTTGAGGGTGTGATCCAGCCGCCTTCATCGTCAGAGGCGTCGCCGTCGGATGCCTCTTCAACGGCTTCGATTGTTTCGTCGGCCTTTTCACCGGCCTGTGTAGTCTCTGCGGTCGCAGTGGCGGTCTCTTCAATAGCGTTTGTTGCGGGCTCGGTGACCCCTGTGCTTGACTCTTCCTTAGACTCTGGCTCAGCGACAGTCTCAGCGACAGTGTCCTTTGCCTCTGTAGACTGACTGGACTCTCCGACCGTGGCCTGCTCAACAGGGTTCTCGATGGTCAGATTGTCGACAGCCTTCTCCAGAGTCTCCTCGACCTTCTCCGTCTCAGTCTCAGTCTTGGTCTCACCCTCAGCAGGCTTGTTTGGCTTCCCATTCAAACCCTTCTGACCAGGCGTCTTTCTCAATCTCCAATCACCTCCATTTCGCTCACACTCCAACTCATATCCCAGCGCCAAGACGTCAATATCAGGCTTGCTCAAAACCGCCAAATCTCCTGTTCTTCTCGCAAAGTCTCGAATGACTTTTACGCTCTCAGGGTTGGGCGATCGTAGGGTGATGAAGGGTAGAAGAGTCGTCTCTACTCGTGCTCGTGTCGCGGCATCTCGAATTTCGGAAATAATGCAGGGGAGGGTGTAGAGTTGTTCAGCTTTCGCGCGGAGAGTATTCGCAGGGGGGTCGTTTTTGATGAGAGGGCCTGTATCAAGTACAAGGCTGTGAATAGGCTTGTGAGCCGCTGCGTCTGAAGACATGATGATGGTTACCCAGTGTTTGGGGATTTAGATTGGCGATAATTTCTGTGGTGTTCATCGCGGGGCAAACTTTGGAATTTTGGGAGATAAGAGATAAGATAAGATAAACATTTTGTCATTGCACGTGAAGACCTGGTTGAATTCATCGCTAAGTTCATCAGACAAGGTTAAGTTCACCGAGGTGTGCATAAAGTGCATTATTAATTGTTGCTATTCAAGTGATGTCGCCATTGACATGTTGCTCTTGAATTGATCCGCCATTTAATTATTGCTATTGTACTAGCACTCATATTGCGCCATCCTATTATCATAGACATTGACACGAAGGGCGTTACACCTTGTCTCGACCGTGACTCTTCACAGGGCGTAGTCGACATGACAGGTAGTGGATTAATAATGGAGAATGCCGTCAAAACTTACCGTGATGGTCTCGGAGGGTCACCCGAGGAAATAG
Source organism: Fusarium dlaminii (assembly GCA_013186775.1). Classification (NCBI taxonomy): domain Eukaryota; kingdom Fungi; phylum Ascomycota; class Sordariomycetes; order Hypocreales; family Nectriaceae; genus Fusarium; species Fusarium dlaminii. Next base: position 66,106 of record JAAOAL010000097.1, on the reverse strand, counting down.
TCTGGCCTCGCGTAAATCTGTGGCTTTTTTTGCTGGCTGTGACTCGAATTATCGAGGCGTGCTATTTCTGCCGACGTCGGATTCAGCCGTAAGACGGGGATGATGATGAATCTGACAAATGTAAGATGAGAAACAAGTGCAAACTCAATGAATGAGAGCAAAGGAAGCTAGACAGTAACAGAGACAACAATTGGAGACAACAGTAGAGACTGAATGAAGGTCACAGAAAATCTTTCATCACTCGATTTTTACGTACAAGACCCGCTGTAAATCCCCAGTGGACATCTACAGAACATCTCCAGTGGGTCCATCCCCAAATCTCCAATTCTGAAGCCCAAGATCAACATTCATTCAAACTTATCAATCGGATAAACGGGTGTAAGCACGTCCTCAAATGACGAAAAATAAGCTTAGCTCTACGCGGCTTAAATTCCGCTTAAAAATGACTACGCCATGATCTATTTCCAGGCCGGGGTCGGATCGGATGTCACCTTTTTTTTACATGCGCCCTACAACATGTCAACAAGCTAGGGATGGTATGGATGGATGGATCAGTCAATGGGTCAATCACAACAGGGCGCAGAGGAGCAGAGACAGAGATATAAATCCTGGGGGTCAGCTGAGTTGGATTTTGGTTAATAATTCTCATCACTGGGCTTCACTTGAATTTGCTTGAACTCTCTACAGCTACAATGGCAGCCAAGGTTCCATCGTTTGTTGACGTTCAAGTCACAAAACTGCCTGCCACTCCCCCAGAGTATGAGCATCTCGGCATTCATCGAAACGGAAGCATTCATCCTTGGGGCTCAGCACATGCGCTGGCATCAACGCTGAAAGGAAAAATGACAAAGAAACCAGAAGTCCAGATCCTCATCAATGGCCACTTCAACTCAAAGGTGTACACCACCAACTCTGAAGTCTCTGGCGTCGTCAACATCACACCTGCTAGAAATACTCGCTACGATCGATTGGACATTTCTCTCGATGGACTAAGCGAGACGCGAAGGGATGGTCCTGACGTGACACACATGACATCTCATCGATTCCTTCGCCTAGAGATGCCAATCGACGAGTATCCTAATAAAGTCCTTGAAGCTGGCGTCACTTATACATTCCCCTTCATCTTCAACATCCCGGCCCATCTGTCCTCCAAAGCATGCACCCACAAGACCAACTCCGAAGACGTCTGGGAACGACACATGGCACTGCCTCCAACGCTCGGCGGCTGGGAAAAAGACGACATGGCACCTGACATGGCACGAGTGACATATAGCATCAAAGCCTATGTCCTCACGCGAGCTAAGCAAGGTTTCAACATTACTCTCGGCAACTCCCATACCATCAACGTCATGCCAACGTCTTTCGAAGAGCCTCCTATGAACATCACCGAGCGAGACGATTTATACAAGATTGAGAGGTCCAAGAAGGTCAAGAAGAACATCTTTTCTGCTTCACAGGGTCGAATCTCTGCAGTGGCGGCTCAACCAGCTGCAATTCATCTCACCAAAGAGGGTTACGAAGCTAGCGGCTCTTCAATTCCCATCAGCTTTACTTTTGAACCTTCTGCCGCTGATGTGATTCCCCCGCAATTCACATCTGCGTCTCTCAAGATCCAAGCGCATACTTGGTTCCGCGATCAGCCCATGATGAACCTACCAACACAAGGATCTTCAATTGCAAACTTTGGCTATCCATTCTCAGTGTCCCTCCCAAAAGCCTCTCCCAAGGTTCAATGGACTCAGAATGTCGACATGACAAGCACCAAGGATTCACCCGTCTTTCACACAGCTACAGTCGAAGTTCCCTTCAAACTTCCTACAGCCGACAAAATGTTTGTCCCGACATTTCACTCCTGCATTATTTCACGAGCATACACCGTCAAGATCGTTTTGGAGGGCGATGTCAAGATGGACTTGACAGTTCCTGTCCAAGTGGTTATGGGAACACCCGATGTCTAGGGAACTTTCGTTAGTGTTGCTTTGGGCTAGTTTGGCGTTTTCGGGATGCTCCAGTTTGACGAGAGATGAAAAGATATCCAGGCGAGCATTATCCGATGGAGTTAGATTTATTAATAGTAATTGTTTGTCATGATCCGTTGCCCCAGGTTCCCCAGATCCACTGTGTAGCTGAAAGCTTGGATGTGCCGTGTCCATGTCGCCAAGATTAGATGCAGACTGTTGAGTTGGTCTGGGGTAAGATGTCATGCGCGGATGCGTGAGCCTATAGTTGAAGTCATGATTCCTTGTAAGCATGGTGGATACATGTAACGCGACGCGTTTGGCATTCGCGTTGTAATTAACCGTGATGCGATGTAACCAATTAAATGACACCAAGACCACGCAATGGGACAAAGCCAGTCAGACTGTTACCAAAATCTGTTTGGGAAATCCCCGGCCGCTGCGTGAATGAGCCGCATCGAAGCCGTCGCTGCCGATAGTGGCCGTTGCATCTTACATCAGCGGGAATGACGAAATTGTTAGATGGGATTTAACCCCGGACTTAAGAACGCTGTTGAGCTGGCAGACACTACTGAAAAAGGGTTAGACTGCTGAACCTCGAGTTTGTTGTGAAATGTAGGGTAAGATGGTGAGTTTGATGGGGTCGACACAACGAGACATCACCGCCACATTTGCTTATAAGCCAACAATTCGTACTATCCTGAGGCCAGCTCAAAAATTCATAAGATTGAAGACTTCAAGCAGTCAGACTCGTAGGAATTACCCCAACAACTACGCGACTGTTTTGCATCGTGACCACTGGCGACACGATTAAACAGGCTAAACTACCCTACGTCAGAGTCAGATGATCGGCATTGTCATTACTATCCTGGTCCATACTGCATAAACTAACTTTTTAGCCCAATTTCACCCGTTAACTACCGGCCCCTAATAACCTCTCCCTCCCTAGCCTCTCTGCTCTCAAAACCCAAAACCCCAATCTCTCACGTACAAATAAACCCATCTCCAAGCCTAGAACTCTCTCACGATTGCTCCTCATCCGTGCACTCGGGGTCGGCCGTTTACGGATGCCTTGACTCGGGGATTCCATTAGAAATAGGAATCACATCACAGATCGCTGGTTTCAGTGGGCCAGCAACTCCACAGCATTACGAGAGAAATACTTTGTCGACCAATGCGCTCCGAACATGACCAATTGGTTCTGTTTCAATGACGGATTTTAATCTGGCGTCTTTGGAGTTTATCAAGATAGGCCTGTTAGATAGGCGATGCAAATGCATTGATCACGTAGAACCCCGAATACCGAAGCCAGTGTTTCGCAGGAGATGAAGGCATTTGCAGAGACACAGTGATTGATAGAGTGACTGACAGACAGCGTGATGGTCACTAATAGTCGCCTATTTTTATCAGGCACTATAGCGCGTGTTCATCGTATTAGCGGCTAGATCATCCCCCAAGGTCAAGTGACTTAACCGCGCCTCGATCACCAAATACCTCAGTGCCCCGAAACCTCACGCTCGAGCCAGAATATCCCACTCAATGTCGTACCATGCATTAAGCTCCTTCAAATCACATCAACATACGCTATCTCGAGGCCACGAAAGAAAAAAAGACTCAATGGTCAATGCTTGGCGCCCCCCTGCAACCTTTTATCATTCCCCATACCCCCAATCGCCACCCCTGACTAGTACACCTTCGAGAACATTTCGACGGGCGGCAGATTTTTTCCCGCTCACTTCAGGCCAAGCCAAGCCATTTTTGCAATTTTTTCGGATGCGGTATGTATGACACTCGTGCGATAAACAGCCACGGATCCGACTTGGCAGAGAAATGCCGATCACAAGCCGCGTCTATTCCCGCCACGACTCCCGAACGTGTTGATGAACTGCTTCAGTGTCTACCGACTGCTCCGCATTCTCGCAATTCTTGTACGTAACAAACCCATCCTCTCCTCAACTTAATCTCTCCCCTTTGCGGAGTAAATCTCTGGGGACAAACCTGGGACCGCGATGATGAAAAATTGGTAATACGTAGACGGACGGAGAGTTTTATTGACTAATGCAAACATGGCTGCAGCCAAGCAAGAGGCTCTGTTGCGATCCACTTTAGGTAATCGAAAGGTTTTGGTGATCCACTGTAGGCGCGACACTGAACTGCACACGAGCTCGAGCCTCATGACACGGAGTTTCGGCACCGTGAGAGCTTTTTGGAGAGACGAAGTAGACGAGTCTGTTTTGAGGGAGTCTGGGGTCTGGGGTATTAGGTTCTGGTGAGGGAATTCGACATGTAAGAGAAACAGGGTTCGTGGGTTTATGGTTCAGATTCGTAGGTCGCCTCCGAAGAATGGTGGGACTATCTCGACCCACTGGTAAACTATAGAGATCGGCCTCATTCTCGGTCTCTGCTTATCTGGCTTTATAATAGACGTGTGTTCCCTCTTTGTTTGTCCTCTCATACTCTCTATACTCATCTTACTAGCCATCGACTACACTTATACTTATACACTCATACACATATACTTACATCACTTACACTACACTATATACATACTTATACACTACATACACACACACACACACACCATGGATCAAATCAGCACAGCCCAAACGGCTCCAGCAGACTCAAAAAAGAGCCGTCGAGAATCAGTTCCAGACATGTTTGACACACGAACCGGCGAAGTCGCCGAGATCAACGACATGGAGAAGCAAAAAGCCGCCGAGGGCAACGCACACTTCCACCGTCTCGGCTGGAAGCGATTGACAGTTGTATTGATCGTCGAGGCCATTGCTCTCGGCTGTCTATCTCTCCCCTCTGCCTTTGCCACCCTCGGCATGGTCGCTGGTGTCATTCTCACTGTTGGTCTTGGTTTCGTCGCCATCTACACATCGCACGTCGTTGGACAGGTCAAGCTTGCTTTTCCCGAGGTTTCTCACTATGCCGATGCTGGTAGACTCATGTTTGGCAAGTTTGGTTACGAGGTTAGTCGATTTGTTCACTGCTCAATTAATGTACTAACTTGAATAGCTGGTTGGCGTCATGTTTGCTCTTCAGCTCATCTTCCTCGTCGGATCTCACTGTCTCACTGGAACAATCGCCTTCCTGAACCTCACCAACAATGGAGCATGCTCTGTCGTCTTTGGTGTCGTCTCTGCCATCATCCTCCTCATCGTTGCCATTCCTCCCTCATTCGCAGAGGTTGCTATCCTTGGTTACATCGACTTTGTCTCCATTTCTATCGCTGTCGCCATCACAATCATCGCAACTGGTGTCCAGGCCGGTGACTCAGTAGGCGGCATGTCTTCTGTCGACTGGTCTGCTTGGCCCAAGGACAACCTCAGCTTCACCGACGCTTTCATCGCCATCACCAACATTGTCTTTGCTTACTCCTTTGCTGTCTGCCAGTTCAGCTTCATGGATGAGATGCATACTCCTCGTGACTATGTCAAGTCTATCTGGGCTCTTGGTCTGATTGAGATTGGTATCTATACCCTTACTGGCGCTCTCATTTATGCCTTTGTCGGTTCCGAGGTCAAGTCGCCTGCTCTTCTGTCTGCTGGTTCTACCATCTCCAAGATCGCCTTTGGTGTCGCTCTTCCCGTCATCTTCATCTCTGGATCTATCAACACCACAGTCGTCGCTCGTTATATCCACGGACGTATGTTCAAGAACTCAATCATCCGCTACATCAACACCAAGATGGGTTGGATCACTTGGTTGACTCTCGTCACTGTCATCACTGTTGTGGCTTTCATCATTGCCGAGGCCATTCCCTTCTTCAATGATCTCTTGTCCATTTCTTCGTCCCTGTTCATTTCGGGCTTCACATTTTACTTTCCCTCTATTATGTGGTTCATGCTCATCCGAAAGGGACCTTGGCACTCAAAGGAGAACCTCCTTCTCTCCATTGCCAATGGACTCATTTTCATTATCGGCATGATTGTTCTTGTTGGTGGAACATATGCTTCTATTGACGATATTGTAAGTTTATTCTCTGCCCGAATTGAACCTCGCTAACATTTGCAGATCCTCAAGTTCCGTCACGGCGAAGTCCGAGGTGTTTTTACTTGTGAACCAATTGCTTAAGCGTGATGGATATTTTAGCGATAGTACATTATGAATAGTACAATATTATGACTCAGTTATTGGACCACGGAGTTGCCGGAATTGGATCGTGTTGATCAAATTTTCCTGAGCGTCAGACGTTTACGTCACTTGATCTAGACTGTAAATTTGCGACGAATTGTGATTGGTGCGCAAATGTAATCGTTCGATTGGTCAATGGGACGATAAGATAAGTCTCGGCCAAGATCCTTGATGCCGAGTCTTGGCGTCATCTAGACTCAGCAGCCAAGCTACGAATTGACTGATGATACCTCCGTACACAGGTGACAGAGTAGTCTTCTGGCTTTTCAAGAGTATCATGGAATCAGTAAATAGTTCGTCACAAGGACACTCATCTGATGAGGTAATAATCTTACTGCAATTCACAGAGGATCAGCACACGATTGATGCAACAAACATTAATTATCCTATTTAAACACCCCGATCCTGGCAATACTTGTCAACTTCCTTCTTCAGCTGAGCCTTCTTGGTAACAACATTATCCATAATCTTCTTGACCAGGATATAATCCTCATGAGTCAAAGATCCCCCACCACTCCAAACCCCCTCCTCCAAAACCGCCCAGAGACCAGATCCCTTTGCAACCTCCTCCATCAACTCCATAACAGCAGTGAGCTGGTTAGGAAGCCAAGTAATAATCGGACTTCCACCTGTAGCTGTAGGATGAAGAGTATGCTTGATGATGTACTCGCGGGTAAACATCCAGTGTCGCCATCGGAAGCTTCGAATGTGATCGAGGACGCGAAGATACAGAACTGCGAGACCGTGATCGCCGGATTTGGTGAGGAAATCGCGGACACCGACTTCGGATGCTGTTTCGCGGACATACTTGAGGAATGCGCGGTGAGGCTTGGGTCGATACTCTCTGAACTCGATGAGGATGTCGGTCAATGGGTTCTTGGGCATGGGGATCTCGCAGATGTGATCGAGAAGAGGAATAATAGCATCGTTGGCACCAGACTCTCCACGGAAGAATTGAGGCTTGTCGTTGTACTGTCCCTCGTAGACAACACCATCAGGGAACATGGACTGCTTGGTGATGCCGTAGATGAAGGTTCGGTAGGTCATGTAGTCCTTGGGGAGGGACTGACTCCACATGCCCTCCATGTTTGTCTCAATGATCTGCATGGCATTGAGGATGAGTTCCAAGCTTGCCTTTGCCTCTGCAATCTTGGCAGTGCTGTTGTCCTTCTCAACAGCGGCCAGCAGATCAACAGCGCCTTCGATTAGGCCACCGGTTTGAGCGACCATGTGAATGTGAGTGAGGATGAAGCCAGCCTCGGATGACTTGGGGTCGAGACCTTTCTCGAAAGCGCGGACGAGACGGATGTTGTCGTAGTCATCGTGCCCTTGCTCGGGATGAACGAGCCAGTAGTTGTAGAGGGCATAGGAAGCGGCATAAGACATGAAAGCAGGGATGTCGAGACTAAAAGGTCAGCTGGATCAATTGATTGAGTGGTAAACTTACATCTCGGCACACTTGACAAGAGGTCCAGCAATACACTTGGGAAGTGTCTGGCGTCCAAGTCCATAACCGCCATCATCACTCTTGCTATAAGTCTCCCAACAAGGCTCAAGGAGATACGAAGAAGCAATGAAGCTATAATCTCTAAAGGCAGCAGTAATAGCAGCCATATCTCTCTTGTCCGTCCCAGGAACAACGAGATTATCAATCTCAGAAGTCAAATCAGGGAGAGCTCCACTGTCAATCAGAGGCCCAAGAGCAAAAGTCGCCAGCAGTCCTGGGGTACCATCTTCCTTAAGGATAGGAATGTCATTAAGAAGGTTTGAAACAGGATCGAATTGAGAAGGGAGTTTCTTCAAAGGAAGTGAGAAAGGAAGATATCCTGTGCGAGTTGTGATGGTAAAAGGATCCTCGCCCTCTGGTAGTTCAGAGGGGTCCTTTCGGAGGTATGGGAAGAGGGTGTTTGCAGCAGACATTTTGTGACGATTTGACTTGAATTGATGATTGATTTGAGTATGGAAGACATCGCGTCTATATACAGTGAGGCCGGAATTACTATCGTGGCCGGAAGACTTTCCGGCCTTCGCCCTTTGTGAACAATGACAAGCAACCGATGATACCCTGACCGGGTTTAGTCTGATGGCTTGATAGCTGCCAATCTAAGAGATAGTATTGATAATGGTATCGTGGAGATTCCGAACTAACGGTACGCCCGGAGTTGGGCCCGTGTTGAATCCACATACCCCGCGATATCTAGATCTTCTAGAACTTTTGACTAACAAATTCACGACTCGGATAGCCTTGTTCACCGCAAGTTGGCTATCTCTTACACAACAATAACTCCAACAAGCCCATGAAAGAATGCCAATAGATCACGAGATCGGTGCAATAGGTTCATATGATCAAGATAGTTTCTTTCAGAGTCTCGGCAATCATTGTGGTGGATGAGTGGAGAACCGCCTTGTCGTGACATCCGCCCTAGATTGACAAGCTAGTCAACGCCTTAATCTGACAAGCTGGGGTAACACGGGAGATAGACGAGTAATTGACGTTTTATTGATAACATTCTGTACAGTGTCGAGGGCTATCAGGGTGCGCCTTAGTTTGACATGTAGATATAAGCGATTTCGGGATTGTGTTTATTGGTCAATTGGGGTGTTATCTTGCACGGCAGATGAGGGATGCCGATCGAAGGCTTGTTGATGTCGGCTTCCGAGATGTCAAAGAATGGTTTGATTGTATCCCTCGTGCGTGTGATCTTGGGAGGGTAGGTCTCCTTTCAACAAAGAGTGGACCGAATCGATACGCACGCCTGGGGATGATTGCTCAACTTTTGGCTAGCTAAGTTCTGTCTGCTGATTTAAGCTCTCAGCCACAAGTCTCAACTGCAAATAACACATCTTGGCTAGCAATAATCTAGATACGCACGCAATGATGGGAGCAATTGATCGAAAGGGAATAAAGCTCGGTTTGTAGTGTAAATAAAAGAAACTGACTAAATGACACGATAAACTGCAATTGACTGCACGCTCAACTGACATCTCTACGAGGAGCCTCTTCAAAGACCTTTCTCAGCCTCTCATCCAACCATTTCACATCCTCCATATTCCCAGGCGGTCCACCAGCCCAATGGCCCCAAATAGAAGGATAAACATCCAGACTCGCGTTATCCCCCATGCACTGAACCTCATACTCTGAATCCTCGGGCCTAAATCATTAGCACCAATCAGCAGTAATATCAGGGATAACTCACGGAAAGTAGAGATCCGTCTTGCTGGGAAGAACCAAGATCCTCGCCTTGATCCCCTTCATCGCCTTCTCAAAATCCCCATCATACGGCTCCTGCTTACTCACATCTCCCGCCTGCCACGTGTGAAGCATAACGAGCAGATTCTCAGGGTCTTTACTAAGCGCCCACTTCTCCCAGAAATTCTTCATAAACTCTTCAAGATCAGCTGCGCCGTAATGCTTCTTGAACAATTCATGTCGGTAGAATGCCTGCGAGAAACCCCAGCCCGCGTATCCTCTCCCAAAAGCTTTCAAACCGACTTCTTTCTCTTTTTCGGTCCATTTCCTATCTGTGGTTTCGACGCGTCCTTGGATACTGCCTGCAGACGTGCATCCCTTTGCTGCGAGGAGTGCTGATTTGACGCCTTCGAGAAAGACTTGGTTGTGAAGAGATGTCTTGGCTGATCCGCAGAAGGGAACACAAATGTCCATAAAGTCGGGGTATTGCGTCGCCCATTGAAATGTCTGTGCCGCGCCCATCGACCAACCCAACACAGCCCTGAGATGCTTCACCCCAAGATGACCCATCAATTGGTGCTGGGCCTTGACATTGTCGTAGAACGAAACATCAGGGAACGGACTAATATCCGAGTTTGAAGGACTCGTAGACTGTCCATTCCCAAAAAGAGCCGTTATAATAATGAAATACTTCTCCGGATCAAGAGTCTTGTCTTTCCCAATGAGCCACTCATTATCGGATATCGCACCCGAGAACCAACTCGGATAAAGAACAGCAGGAAGACCAACCTCCCCAAAAGTCTTGTATGCAATCACCGCATCTGGCAAAACCTTGCCATTCTGAAGCTCAAAGTCTCCTAGAGATGAAGTCTTGACGTCCATAGTTGCTGCTGGACACCCTCATCTGCCGAGGACACCACCATCTCATATACCAATCTCGATACGGGCTGCGGCGTACAGTGTCCAGACTGTACCAACGTCATCCCAATCGCGGGGTTTCGCCCTTGGGTGACAATGCAGCCACCTGCTTTATCAGGAATGTCACAAGACGAGCTTATCATTCTTATCTCGTGCGGAGATGCGGAGGGTGCGGCGAGATAGTCTTATCTATCAATACTACACTATCACTATTATAAGAAGATACAATTGAGACAATTGAAAAACAGTCCTCAAAGTTTAAATCTCATCAATACAATGCCTGGCAAGATCCGTACAGCTCAATCCGTGTCCTTTGACAAACCCGCCTCTGAGCAACCCCATCTCCACAACAGATGGCATCCAGATGGTATGTCCTCCAATTGATCAATTGACAGATTGCTAATTTTGTAGTTCCCAGCATTGCAACCGTTGAACCTGGTGAGACAGTCAAGATAGAGTGTCTCGACTGGACAGGTGGTCAAATCGGAAACAATGACAGCGCAGATGATGTTCGCGATGTTGACCTGACAAAAATCCACTATCTAACTGGTCCATTCGACATCAAAGGCAGTCAGCCCGGTGATCTACTCGTCGTCAACATAACCGACGTCCAACCCTTTGACCATTCACCCTGGGGCTTCACAGGAATATTCGCCAAGGAGAACGGCGGAGGCTTTCTCGATGAACACTACCCCACCGCCGCAAAAGCAATCTGGGATTTCGACGGCGTCTACTGTTCAAGCCGTCATATTCCCGGCGTTCGCTTCCCCGGGCTAATCCACCCCGGAATCCTAGGCTGTGCCCCATCTGCCGAGATCCTCGCAGAGTGGAACCGTCGAGAGGCAGAGCTCGTTTCTTCAATGGCTGATTCTACCAAGATTGTAGCTCAACCACCGAATGAGATTAATGCACACGGTGGAAAAGCTACAGGTGATGTTTTGGCAAAGATTGCGAGGGAGGGTGCGAGGACTATACCTGGACGACCTGAGCATGGAGGAAATTGTGACATTAATAACATTTCCCGTGGATCTACGACGTATCTCCCTGTTCACGTAGAGGGAGCCAAGTTTTCTGTTGGAGATCTTCATTTTAGTCAGGGCGATGGCGAGATTAGTTTCTGCGGTGCCATTGAAATGGTGAGTCCTGACACTTTGGCACTGACTGCTGTTCTGACATTCTAGGCTGGCATCATCACGATCAAGTTTGATCTCATCAAAGGCGGCATGAAGTCCCGAGGTCTCAAGAGTCCAGTTTACAAACCAGGCGACATGGGCCCTACCTTTAGTCCCTCACGCTACCTAATCTTTGAAGGCTTCTCCGTCGACGAGAACGGAAAACAACATTTCATGGATGCAACCATAGCTTATAGACAGTCATGTCTCCGCGCAATCGAATACCTCAAACAATTCGGTACGTTACCTTCATACACTTAGAACTCCACTGACAATGCAGGCTACTCTGGAGAACAAATCTACCTCTTACTCTCCTGCGCACCCATCCGCGGCGCCATTGCAGGAATAGTCGACATTCCCAACGCGTGCACAACTCTCGGCATACCGATGGACATTTTCGATTTTGACATTTCTATTGAGAGCGAGCCTGTTGCTCGAGATCTGGGGTCTTGTCCTGTTTCTAAGTAGGAAGTCCAACATCTCTTTTAAACTCTTGTAGCCACTCTGCGTTGTCAACGGGGGTTTGGTTCCAAGGATCGTCGCTATTCTGTTAGTAAATGAAGTACAATTATTGGGAAACGTACTCATCGTATAATATCCATCGTGCTTGGTACTTTAGTTCGTCGTCGCTGGGGATATGGCGGTTGGGATTGTTGGGAGACATTGTCGTCATGACGAAGCGTGAGAGTTCTCGTTTTAATCGACGATAGCTGTTGTTGTCGTTGATAAAGAATGGTGTTTGCGTTCGTACTTTATCCCGTATTAGTGCCCTTGACTCTGGCGTGCTGTGCATCGAAATCGCTGGGATTTCCGGGACTCCTTCAGGTGAGAGAGACCGATTCTCAACCCAAGGCTGCAACATGTCCAACTCCATTGATGCATCCAACGGCACAGCTGTATCTGTTTGACCCCATAGAAAGTAAGAATCATTCACAGACTCATTCGCCAATGCCACAAGAGTTTCCGCCCTCTGTCGGAACGGTTCCAGCCAGACCGTCGAACTCCAAACAAGTCTCATTAAAAAATCCAAAAACCTCCTCGACGGATGCGACGACGCCGTCTCTGTCCGATTCAAAACACTACACGCCTCCTGCTGCAGTTCAGAATCCGTTGGGAAATGCCCCATGGATGTATGAGCAGTCATGTACTGTTGCAGCGCCGCCTCCAGCTCGCAATTCTCAAAGATATTTCCCTTTCCGTTGATCTTCAGCTGACTCAACCTCCCCTCTGCTAATTGCTTCGTTGGCCGAAGTTTGGCTTGGTTGGCGATCTCAGTAGCTGACATGAACAAGTCCCATAGCCATGACGGGGATAACGACGCTGGGTTAGGGGAGGATATTTCTGCACCAAGAATCACGGAACATGCTTCAAAGTGAAGCTCGGGATCTGGTGGCATTATAAACTGATGGCGATTCCGCATGTAGTACTCTAGTTCGAGTTTGATGAGTTCGAATGCACTTGTAGGTGTATCTGCTGGACCTCTTGTAGCTGCGAATGGGAGGGGAGAGTTTCGTTCATAGTGAATGAGGTCTAGAAAAGTTAGAAAGCACATGTTAATCTGTCTCGTGCACTTACAAGGAGGCATGGCATTGTCAATCCTCTCAATGACCTTTCCCTCAAAACCCCAATCACCCTTCCAATGCTCCATCGTACTCCCAGCTTTGAAATGATCTGCCAAATGATCAACCCTACTAGCCCAAGTCGTAAGATTGATACCACAGAATCCACATCTCGATTTGACCTCTTGCGTCATGACTTTCCAATCATCCATGGGCCATTTGAGAAACTTGGACATGTGGACTAGTCTCAAATGCTGCTGTAAATGGTCTTTCCGATGATATGTTCGTTCTTCGATGGGTCTTTCGATACAGGCACTCTGATTATGTCCGTCTAGGTGCGTTTTGTCGGGGTTCTTGACGCCACAGAATACACAAAGAAGCCCCTCTTCTGGATGTATCGCTGTCGGTCCATTTGGCGAACAAACCCAATTCTCAAGCGATAAGTGAAGAGATTTTTCATGACGCTGCCAATCGTACTTTGTTTTGAAGGTCTCTGTACAGAAAGTACACTGATATGTATTCTGCGCCTGGAGTAGATTCGTCCTCACTTCTTTTCTCATCTTTGTTCGTCTCCTCCGACTGTGCCGCTTAAAAATGTCAAATGACGTCGATGATTGTTTTGAATGAGCAGAACTGTACGACCCAGAGTCGTGACTCGACACTGACGTCCCTCTACTGCTGATTGACGACCCATGACTTCGTGATCTTCCCTGCCGCGTTGAGAAAGCAGCAACAGCTCGTGAGATATCATCTACAGTCGCAGCCTCATGTTCAGGTGGTGAATTCGCCCATCGCTGCAGCGGATTCATATGCTCAAACGGCGCAGGAGTAGCCCGTCGCCGCGGTGTATCAATCGGCGTGTGATGTCCCGAAGAGTTCCCCGAATCATCATTCCGAAACATTGGCGATGTCGGCCGCGACAGATGAACCTTTGCTCTCCTCCTCGCATTCGCAAACCAATTCGTGACCTGCTGTCTATTCAGACTCGTCTGCTCTTGAAGATCCTGGACTTCTTGAATGGTAGGATATGGATGCCTCTCATGCGCGGCGAACCAATTCCTCAGAATCTTGACAGACTCTGACGAAAAGCGATTACCGATTTTTGGAGGAGCCGTCGATGTCTGCAGAATGCCAGGGGAGATAGTTTCAGGCTCAGCAGCATTTTGAAAGTCTGCAAAGTCGATGAAGAGATCACTTGTTGGGTCTGCCATGTTGGTGTTGATGGAATTTGGAGGTCATGGGGTTACGATAAGTTTACGGCGAAGTCTCGGACATGTCATGTCCAGAAAGGGCGGATCCACATTTTAGTCTTGCTTGATGAGTCAGGATTGGCCCATTTAAAGTGAGAGACTCAAAGTTCATGATATGCAAGCAAATTGGGGATAGTGAGAGCGGCTGTTGGTCTGGACGTACGAACTAGCTAGTGTCAGGCGATGCAAACAAATAAAAATGGTAGATCTGCTGGCAGGGTTCATGAGATCAGTCCCAAAAGAGCCTCGTCCTTGTCCGTGCGGTCGATGCGGAGGTGCGGCGTGAACCAGTGGGGTTGTCTCGTCGACTTAATTTAAGCAAGCAGAATACGAGAGTATCTCATTCATGTTTAGTGGTGAGAGAATGGGTTATTGCTTTTATATGTCTCTGCCCACTTATCGTGTATATATGCCTCACCCAGCTAGTGCATTCAATTCCGCGGAGTGGATCAGCGATGATGTGCTTTGATCCGAAATCACGTCTACGATAACAACGATATCGGAGATTTAAAAAATCAAAAGTAAATCTTTCATTATCATTCCGTCAAGTGAAGCGCGTCAAAATGACTAGAATTAACGCGACAGAGACGACTCCTTTGATCCCGGAGATACCTCCCGAGGTTTCGGATGTCGAGAGGAACAGCGCCGATGAGCCGAAAACGTATAGCCATGCGTTTATCGCAAGAGTAGTTGTCGCGTTGCTGATTGGTACGTCTTCTAGATATTGAAGACCGAAGCTAACTATTCAGGCATATTTACCTCCAACGCTGATGGCTCTTTGGTGCTGGCGACTCATCCGGTGATTGCATCTGAGTTTGGCAAGCTTCAGGATTCGAGTTGGCTATTCATCAGCTTCATGTTGGCTAGTGCAGCATCGCAGACGATTGTATGTGAGACTATATTCGGGATGAATTGAGCTAATTGAGTAGTACGGAAAATTGAGTGACATCTTTGGACGAAAGACGATATTGATCTTCTGCTATGGACTGTTTGCTATTGGCTGGTAAGTCCAGGCGGCACCCGAAACATTGGTCACTTGAATCTGGCTAACAGTTTCAGCGCCCTCGTGTAAGTCTATGCCTATAAATATAGCCTCTTTCTAACAAACCTCAGAGGAGCCGGTCAGTCAATGTGGCAAGTCATCCTAGGTCGCGTAATCTCTGGATCTGGAGGTGCAGGAATGACTACAATGGCATCAGTCATCATCACTGGTACGACGGCCCTTGATCCTGCGATTAAAGCTGACCATTAGAACTTGCACCTCTCCGAGAAGTCGCCTCATGGCAAAGCTACATGAACGTCATCGCCACCGTCGGTCGTAGCATCGGTGGTCCACTTGGAGGCTTTCTCGCTGATACAATCGGCTGGAGATGGTGAGTCTATCGCCAATTCCGCAGCTTGTACTGACGGAGTAGGTCATTCCTTGGACAATCGCCAATATTTGCTGTATCCATGATCATCGCCGCTATCCTCCTCCCCTCTACAACTCAAACTGAGGGCGCGACACTGGAGCGCATCAAGAGGATCGACGCACTTGGGGCTCTCTTATTGGGTGGCTCTGTTCTCGCTTTCATGGTTCCCCTTGAGATTGGCGGCCAGAAGATACCTTGGAGTCATCCCCTCGTACCAACTCTCGCTGCTGCTGGTGTGATCCTCTCACTTGCTTTTGTACTAGTTGAGTCACGCTGGGCCAAGGAACCAATCTTCCCTCTTCGTTTACTCAGAAGTGGCGATGTCACAAAGACGTATCTCATTGCGTTTGGTCAAGCGGCTGCACAGCTTGGAGTGAGTGCCCCAGTACCGTGAACTCCAGAGACTAACTGGTCAGATGATGTATACCGTCCCCATTTACTTCCAGGTCACTCAACGTGTGTCGAGCACAGTCGCAGGCGCTCATTTATTCCCCGCAGTGATTGGAAATACAGTCGGAGGCATAGCAACAGGGTTGATCATCAGGAGGACTGGCCGGTACAAGGCACTCATCATCTTCTCGGCTGTGTCATCAATTACGAGTTACACTCTAATGCTGCTACGCTGGCACGGACAGACCAACTGGCTAGAGTCACTCTATGTCTTCCCAGGGTACGTGCCCCTGTCTTTCGAATTCTTATACTAACCATTCAGGGGTCTGGGAATGGGCATCGCACAAAGTGCAGCGTTCATCGCCCTCCAAGCTTCCATTGACCCCAAAGACAAGGCAGCAGCTTCCTCTGGAATCTTCCTTTCTGTAACTTTGGGTTCAGTTGTTGGCATGGCTGGTACGAGTGCAGCCATTCAGGGACTTCTGAGACACGATATTCAACAGAACCTCAGTGATCTGGGAAAGTCTCAACATTTCATCGACGAGGTGAGTCACTTCACTAAGTTTGTGAAGTCTGCTAAGTTTCTAGGTCATTCGAAAAGCTGCTGAGAGCGTCTCTTACATCGACGAAGCTTCCGAGCCTATCAGAAAGGTACTGATTGAAGGTTATATCAGAGGAATCGAGTATGGTCACGGTAAGTGAATGTCCCCTTGGTGAGACTTTACTAACGAATCAGGGCTATCCATTCTCTTTTCCGGGATCACGTTCGTCACTGCTCTACTACTCAAGGAGCGTAAGCTTTGATGAGATCTCCGTGAGTGTACCTTACGCAAGAATCGGAGGTGTTATACCTGTAATATGAGACAGATAGTGATAGATGTTGGTGCAGAAGTGGCATGGAAAAGGGGACTGCATCACGTTGGGAAACTTTCTAGTTTGAGGGTTTATTGATTGTAGGCTTTGACATAAGTGAGTCCATTCGTTGTCCCCTTTTAACGGAAAAGTCTATTTCGTGACGGTATTTGATCGAATTTGTTGGAAACTTGGAGCCAAAAGTCTATCTTTGAACCTTGAATCAAGTGGCTAGAGATGGAGGTAGTGAAAAGAAGGTAAAGGATAGTCCTGCTCTCATATGGCAAATAGGCTTTCTGAACGGAACAGCGAAAGTATCAGCAGAACAACCACTCTGGTCAAGGCTCTGTTGAACACTGCACGCGTCTGTCTCATGACTCTGAGCCACCTCCTCAAACTCACTAATGACTTGCCACTGTGAAAAGGAAGTTAATGATGTTGGCCTGACTCACCAAGGGGACAGTTCTATTATAAATAGAGACCGTCTGCCATGTTCAGCTGGACTTGTTTCTTCCCTCCAAACATCTCCGGACACTGCACTCTGTAGCTTTCACTCATCCTTGTTCGTTATATACAGCAGACCCTCCTCACTATTACTCTTCATTCTTTACACTCTGCTCTTAAGCCTACACTCAACACTACACCTTATTCTCGACCTCAGTCATACCAGCCAAGGTCGTAGACACGCATCAGTTGATCGATCATCCAAGCTTCCGACATCGTATCTTGAGCGAAGTGAAGAGCCAAAGAACCTCTTATCCTTCAGTCGTCAAGTATCAAGATATTCGTTTTATATCTACTCTACCTATTACATACTACACCTCCAAAAGACGACTGGACACCTCTTCCCCACGACGACGACTTTATAACACGCACTACCACTCTCACAAACAAGATGTCTTACGAACAGACTAGCCTCATGATCTCCAGCTTGGACCAGACAAACATGACCCCCGAGCAGGAACGCAACACTCGCCTCATGGCTTGTGATATCCAACGCTTTTATGAATGCGTCCGACGAGAAAAACATGTTTTCCGCCGTTGGTTCTCTCACTATGAGATCAACTTGGCCAAGTTTCTTGAGCCCCATTGCACCCTGTATAAGAATGAACGAAATTGGCCAGAGACCTGGTTCGACAACGAGGGAGAACTCATCAACGACCTCAAGACCTTTCGGCAAATGGCAAAGCAGCTCTTGCAGCAGTGGACACGAGCTGTGGCTGCTCAGATTCTCAGTCTTCGCAACACTGCCCTCAGCAAGCTCTTCAGTCTACGAAATGAGACAAGGGAATTTCTCTAGTGATTTGCTTATCCAACTGTACCAGGCCATCAATTCCTGAACCAGTCTGGTGCCTTGAGTGTCATCCCCTTCAACTGAGAAGTCATATTCATTTCAAGATGGCATGCCTACTCATATTCAATCTTGTGTAGTTTGGAGACAGTGTTCTGCATTAGAAGCTCTCAGATGGGGTAACGATAATCCCTGTCAGCAAATCAATAATGGCAAATCAGGCAGAATCCCCACATTTCAAGGCTGACGGGCGACACGTGACTCTCTTGCGGAGTCTTGAAAGGCTGCCTAAGATGCCTTGCGATAATCAAGATTGGAGTATGTAACACAAAGAGAGGCTCATAAATATCTCCGCTTCTCTCCATTTCATCATATTTAGATACTCAATACCAACAATTTTGACTCTCTATAGCTCACGCGCCGTATCTGACATCATGTCGGCATCTCCGGAACCCTTCACCCTCTTTCACAAATTCCCCCCAGAGCTGAAACTCGACATCCTAAGCTTCTGCACCAGAAACGATCTAGTCTGTCTCTCATTAACCGGCCCAGATATGCGAAATCTCGTCGCACCACTCATCCCCAGCAAACCTAATCTCACATGGGTCGATCAACTGGGTCCAACCCCAGACGTCCCTTCAGAATGCCATGATCCATATCACAACAACGTCCCCCGCCGGCCAGATTGTGATGGCCCAAATGATCGAAAAGTCGTCTACTCCCCAATGAGCCATCGCTTCAGGCGCCATGAATACAGACACTGCAAAGTCTGCTACCGATGTCGAAACTACCCATCCAATCACCCAGTCTGCAATGTTTCATACTGCAAGAAGCATTGTGCATGCATTTCATGTCCTTTGTTCATGAGATTGCGGGGTTGGATGGGCAATCGAAAGTACTGTGCGGAGTGTAATCAATTCACCACCCGAACAAAGAGACACAATGGAAGATGTACGTGTCTTTCCCCATCTTTAACAATATCTAATTATAGAACAGGCACTCACGGGCGGAAAAAGGTGCGAAAAACACCAAACAACCATTGGAGTCGCAGCAAAGGATTATCCTACGGAAATCGCTGGTGGAGAAAATGGGGGACGCACGGGATTGACCACGAGGCATACCAGCCCAAAGACACCGCAAGACGAAACGCGAGAGTCGTTTAACCGCGTAATTTACTCCAAGAGAGATTCTATGTTGCTCTTTTGATGTATACCAAGACGCTAGACAGGATGCTACGTGGGCGTATGGGGTAGCATCCACCATAGAGCGGCGAGTTCGGGACGTTCGGCATAGCCAAGGAAGGATCATGGCACCAGGCGAATTTAATTGGACGGTGACGATTTCATAATTTCCTGATTATTGCCAGTAAATGCTGTGGTGCGTTGATATGTGCTGACGCCAAGTATGAACCGTCACTGTATCAGTTGCCAAGATATGCCGAGATTTGTTCCTGCTGTGGCGATGCAGGGTTGGAGATGAATGTGATGAGTTTATATATGAGGGAATTCCTCTGAATGTCACTTAGCATTTCTTTATGTTACTTATTCACCGTCCAACATGAACACTCTACGCCAAATACTCCCCCAGATATGGCCTCAACGCTACAAACGGGTTGATTCCAGTAGCAGTCTTGAAGATGCTGTAACCCCCGAGAAGAATGGTTCAAGCCTCCAGCTCTTTGCAAAACGCCTTCTCCGTCTTCCCCTCAAGACAATATCAATCCTCATCGCCGCTCTCCTCATTTTCCCCGGCCTCCTAGCACTCACCTCTCTCAAGGTAAGCCGAGACAACAGCCCCCAACGCCAATGCTAATGTACCAGGGCCGTGCATTCTTGGCCGGAGAGGTTGCACCTGGCCAAGCCTATGAGACGTACCCTCAGCAGGACATTGCGAAGCTTCCTCCAAAGGATCGACGGCTTAGTATAGTCCTCCCTGCCAATAACCCAGACCACGATTTATGCAAAGTCATCATGAGTGCGCTGGCATTGGGGTATCCAGCTCCGGTGATTGTGAACTGGGGTAAGACGTATGATAAGTCCAAGGGCTGGAAGGGAGGGTCTCATCTGGCGAAAATCACTGGTATTCTGGAGTATCTGGATAGCGTTTCGAATTCCGACACTCCGGACGAGAATAGACTTGAGGAGAATGATATCGTTGTGTTGACGGATTCGTACGACGTTTGGTTCCAACTTCCGCCAGAGATCCTCCTCAAGCGATACCACGAAGCAAACCGTCAAGCCAATCAACGACTGGCGTCACAATGGAACGGCCGCGGAAAGCCCCCAATGGAACAAACCATCATCATATCAGCCCAGAAGAAATGCTTCCCTCCCCCATCATCAGGCTCCGTCCTCCACTGCGATCAACTACCCAAAAGCCCGGCTCGTAAAGACCTCTACGGACCGAATACCGACAAAGACCCTGAAGTGTTTCACGATGTACGACCGAAATATCTCAATAGCGGGAGCATGATTGGTCCAGTCGGCGAAATGAGAAGATACTTTCGTCGCGTGCATGAGCGAATGCAGAGAGGTTTGGTCAATGGCAAAGACTTGTACAGCGATCAAGGAATATTTGGCGAGATCTTTGCGGAACAAGAAATCTGGCGTCGCTGGCTTCGCAAGAGTACCGTTTCTCGAGAAGACAAGAGCTTTGATGTTATGCATAGCGATTTCGAGTATCATGTCGGACTGGATTATACACAGAATCTGTTCATTCCGACTGTTTTTGAGGAACAAGATGGCGAGATCATTGCGCTGAATAACGAGACTGGTATCGCTGAAAAGTCAGCGTCTCTCGGCATTGAGCCAAGACTTGATGGTGTACCAGAAGATATCCAATCTTCTACAAACCCACTGAACATGCACGTCCTTCAGGATCCAGCGGATTGGGGAGACATGCCCGTATATGCCGATTTCTACTCCACAGCCATTCCCGTCGTCGTCGTCCATCACAACGCTCACAAGGACGGAGCGAAGAAACGTCGATATCTCTGGTGGGACCGCATCTGGTTCTTCCCATACCTCCGCCAACTTCTCAAAGCTCAACTGAAGGCTGTCGAAGCGGAGCCATTACTGGAGATTGCCGTCAATGGGGAACGGTTGGTGTACTGGGAGTCGCGGTCTAATATCACTCAGAAAAAGCCGAGAACGTTTGTTGTCGAGTCCGGGGAGGTTAGTATTGTCGAGCGTGAGTTTGGGTATGTTTGTCGCACAAAGACGGAAAAGGCAGAGGCAGAGAAGCCGTGGTACGATGAAGTATTTCGGGATGGAAAGGGAGAGCTGTAGATGTAGACGATGCTTGTGGCTAAGGAGCCTTTCGATTATCGCTTTAAGCTATCATTTTGTCTAAATAAACATAGGTGCTGATGTATTCGTTGTTTCGTGCCGCTAAGCAATCATCGTGATAGGGCTGCAACTCCTCATATCACCGCTACTATAGTGAGTACGCATAAACAAACAGCCTCGAGAATATCAGAAAAGCGAAGCTGAGGGTAAGTCGACTTCATATAGCCCTCTCGCGATACACTAGTCTTGGGCCTAAGATAGTGTGACTGACATAAGGTTTGCCGAAACGCTTCACTAGTCATTGTATTACTCGTCGATGACGAACCAAGAACTATTCCCAGCTAAAGGCTTACCAAGCGTTTACTAAGAATAAAGACGCCTCAAATTGCTAGTGGCATTCCCGCCTATCTCTACAAGTCATACACGTCTCGTCTATAGTTTAGCAGACCCCTCGTGACCCTGCACCCAAAACTTGATCGTCTCAACCAATCCCTCCACTTCCGCAACAGTGTTTCCTGCATGCACACATATCCTCACCCTCTCACTGCCCTTTGGCACTGTAGGCGCCACGATAGGTCGCACCGTGAATCCTCGTTCCTGACAGAACTGAGCTAGACTGCGTGGCTGGGAGGTGAAAACCGGTATAATTGGTGATTTTGGTACTGCATCTGCGCGAATCGATTGGCTGAGGGAGCATGCTTCCGCTAGTAGCTTGTGCGTGTAGCTCACCAGACTCCAGAGGTGTTTCAACCTCTCATCAGCCCTTCCATTCTGCAGATACTGATAAGAGATGCCGATGCTCGCGAGACAGGAGAATGGCATTGCAGTCGTGTAGATGATAGTTCGGGCGTAGTTTATGAGATATTCTCGCGTTGTGGGTGAGCATAAAACAATAGCTACATGGTTAGCTTCGTTGGATGAGCGGTTTAGCTTTACTCACCTCCAAAAGAACTCATCGCTTTGCCAAAGGTATGCAATCGTGCGAATATTTCCTTCTCCAAACCAAGTTCGCATACGAGACCTCGTCCTTGATGGCCAAAAATGCCTGTTGAATGTGCCTCGTCGACAATGATATAGCCATTGGCTGGAAGTCGAGTTTTGACGCAATCGACAATCTCTTTGAGAGGAGCAACATCACCATCCATACTGTAAACACCCTCAACAAGGACAAACACAGATTTCTCGCTTCCAATTCCACTCAAAACTTCATCAAGTCCTCCCTCCCCATACACACAATTATGCTTGAATGAGACCCTCCGGCCCGCGCGACTCAACCGCATCCCATCATGAGCACTTGCATGAATAAGCTCATCATACACAATAACATCCCCTGGTTGCGACAAACAGCTCACAAGGCCAACATTCGCATCAAACCCCGAATTAAACAATAATCCAGCATCCGCGTTGTGAAATGCCGCAATGTCTCGCTCCAGATTCTCTGCGAGGGTTGAATTGCCGTCCAGCAGCCGTGAACCACCAGACCCTAACAACGGAGGCGGTGCTGCGTGATTCTCAAGAAGGGAGTGATATGCGCTTCGAATTTCCGGTACCGACGAAAGAGAAAGGTATGCATTTGAAGAAAAGTCGACATTGTCAGCTGGAAACGTCGTCAATTGTCGCAATTGAGACCTTTTCTCACGATCTAATAATCGCGCTTTCAACTGCTCCTCCAATTTCGACATTGTTACAAAGTTAAAAACTCACTCACAGATAAACTCAATCGGTAAAAGACGCGGAATTTGTTGGGTTTAGTACAATGTTGAGCCCCGGCCCCGCCCGGAGCTCTTTGCCGTGGCGCTCCATTATAAACCGCGGCATTCCACCTCAACCCTTTCGTCCATTTCACCCATCAACCGAAAATGGCGCCCGTGCCGGCTCTTCTCTGGCGATCGCTGCGAGCGCATCAGGTCTATGGTGCGAATACTGATGTTGGAAAGACGATTTTCAGCACGATTCTGTGTAATGCTGCGGTTAAGCGGGGTGAGAGGACGTGGTTTCTGAAGCCGGTTTCTACGGGGGCTGCGGATGAGGCTGATGGATGGTGTAAGTTTTAGGGATACTTAGGGGATTGGGCTAATTGGAGTAGAAGTTGGGTGATTCTGGGAGAAATTGTCTAACGAAGTAGTCATATTCAACGATATGCTCCGTCGACGAACCATGAGACGCTCTTTCAGTACGATATTCCTTGCAGTCCTCACATCGCTGCGAAGGCATCTGGCAAGGTATGTAGTCAATTGATTGATGGGCGAAGCTTACAGAGTAGCCAATTCCATCTGATCAAGATGTTCTTACCAAGATTTACGATACCACCTCTCGATACGCGTCTGAAGGACCAGGATGGCTGTTTCTAGAGACTGCTGGCGGTGTTCATTCACCCGGTCCATCTGGTACACCCCAAGCTGATCTCTACGCTCCGTTGCGTGCGCCAGTTATTCTAGTCGGCGACTCAAAGCTAGGCGGCATCTCACAGACTATTTCAGCATATGAGTCTTTACGAATGCGCGGCCATGACATTGAGTCAATTCTTCTGTTCCAGGATATAAAGTACGAAAACTACCAGTATCTACGAGACTACTTTGGGAAGCTAGGCGGCATCTCGGTTGACACAGTCCCCGAACCACCTACTCGACTTGACAATGAACAAGAAGACATTGAGCAGATGAAAGAGTATTACGCCTCCCGCAACGTCGACCACGTCCTAGAAGCTCTCGACAAACGAGGCAAAGAACGAATCTCCCGCCTCGAATCAATGAGCTCCAAAGCAAGCAAATTAATCTGGTACCCCT
Source organism: Fusarium dlaminii (assembly GCA_013186775.1). NCBI lineage: Eukaryota > Fungi > Ascomycota > Sordariomycetes > Hypocreales > Nectriaceae > Fusarium > Fusarium dlaminii. The sequence continues at coordinate 41,898 of JAAOAL010000097.1, read as the reverse complement.
TCACCCAGCAAAAGCTCGTCAACGCCGATACAATCTCCGCTATCGACTCAGCCCACGGCGACTATTTCCAAGTCCTCAACCCCTCCACTCCAAATCTCCTCCAACCCGCCTTTGACGGCTCAGCATCATGGTGGTCGCAAGGTCTCGGCCACGCCAACTCGCGCCTCACCCTCGCAGCAGCCTACGCAGCCGGTCGGTACGGCCACGTAATGTTTGCCGAGGCAATCCACGAGCCTGCATTAGCGCTTGCGGAGATGCTCCTCAAAGGCGCCGACAATCCACGATTTTCACGTGTTTTCTACTCTGATAATGGGAGCACGGGGTGTGAAGTCGCTGTCAAGATGGCACTTCGGGCGGCGAGGCTGCGGTATGGCTGGGGACCGAATGATAATGTTCATATTCTTGGACTCAAGGGGAGTTACCATGGGGATACGATTGGTGCGATGGATTGTGCGGAGCCGTGTGTTTATAATGAAAAAATAGAGTGGTATGAGGGGAAAGGGTATTGGTTTGACTATCCTACCGTTCAGTGCGTCAAAGGGAAATGGGTTGTTCAGGTTCCTGAGGGTCTGAAGGATGAACTGGGACAGGATTCGGATCTTAAATCGATCTCGGAGGTTTTCGATCTTGAATCTCGGCTCAATACCGAGCAGTACCGAAAGTATGAACGGTACATCGAGGGCGTTCTCTCAAAACTCCAAGCTTCTGGACGCAAGTTTGGCGCTTTCATGATGGAGCCGATAATTCTCGGCGCAGGAGGTATGATCTTTGTGTAAGTCTTCTCCCTCTTCTCATTCAGCCCTTTTGTTATTCAGTGCTAACAATTTAGTGATCCCCTCTTCCAAAGAGCTCTAGTGGATGTCGTCCGTCGATCCCCTCACCTCTTCGGCAATGGCTCCAGCCCCAAAGACCCACTCTCATGGTCTGGACTCCCCGTAATTTTCGACGAAGTTTTTACCGGGCTATACCGCCTCGGTCGGTTTACAGCGGCGTCATTCCTCGGCACCGACGCCGACATCTCAGTCAACGCTAAACTACTTACGGGCGGGCTTGTACCGCTCTGCACGACGATGGCATCAGAGAGTATTTTCGATGCGTTTGTCAGTGATGACAAGAGCGATGCTTTGCTGCATGGACATAGTTATACGGCGCATGCTGTTGGATGTCAAGTTGCTGTTGAGTCGGTGAGGGAGATGCAGGATATGGAGAAGAGGGGAGAATGGGAATGGGCGGAGAGAGATTGGGAGAAGGATACGCAGGCTTGGTCTGTTTGGTCGAGAGAGTTTGTTAACAATGTCTCGCATAATCAGCAGGTTTTGGGTGTTTGGGCTCTTGGAAGTGTTTTGGCGATTAGTTTGCGGGATGATGATGGTGTTGGGTACAAGAGTTTGGCTGCCAAGAAGCTCCAGACTCATTTGAGAGAGGGAACAGGGACTTGGAATGCTCATAGCCGAGTTTTGGGCAACGTCTTTTATGTCATGGCGAGTCAAAAGACGAGTCGACAGAGTCTTCAAGAGTTGCAGGGATTGTTATTGGGGGCTTTGAGTAAATAGTCACTACGTCACGAAATAACTCCCCAGTATGAGCGATGCCTTGACTCAGCCTGTAACAGCCAAATTTGCTGTCCTCGATGACCGTTATGTTCAATTGTCTTTTACTTGAATCATGGCATGCCTCCCGCCAGTGCAATTCATGACGTTATGCAATTTCTGGGGTGATCGACACTCCCCTGCAGGGTTGACGTGTCGGAGGGGTTCCACGTCAATCCATCAAGAAATCTCAGTTTTACTCCAACACATCAAACAAACACAAAAAAGACATCAAAATGAGCTCAAAACAGTTGTACGAAAAGACTCGAGAGCAGTCAATCTCTGACTTTGAAGCGCAAACCAAAGACCTTCAAAAAGAGCATCCCGATATCGACTTTAAAGCAGTCGTCATCGAACCAACCATGAATCTCATGTTTGACATCAAGGTATGTTTGTTGATCGTATATAGGGCGCACTGACATTTCCAGGAAAACCTCACGGATGACGAGCGAAAGAAACATGAGGAATACATCACCCGAATGCTTCAGAATACCGGCAATCTATCCAAGGCAGAGAAATACCTTTGGCAGGCCAGAGACTACCTGAGGCCCTACCCTGACGTCCTCAAACAATTTGACGACATCTACATCAACCAAAGACCAATTCCCGTCATGTTATCTCAACTCCACGAAACATTCCACCAAGCAAATAGACATCCATAGATATATCCAGAATTCATTAGCCCAGTTCCCCGCTCACATGACGCCCCATCAATAGGGCGTGATGACAAGGTTTCCCTTTTGTTAGCCAATCAGAAACCACCAGACAATGCCGCCACTTGATAACCTTTACTGAAGGGATCAGACCTCTCTTCTTCACCTTTACAGTGACGTGCATGCATTGACCCCTACAGTCGTTACTCACCATGAATTTCAACAACCCCAATCTCTTCACAGACGTCGATCTATTGGACGGCTTCATCAGCGATGATTTAACCCCCTACATGTCCGACTCAGCCCCTCCACCAGACCTATCAAATGGAATGGCCAATCTTGCTCCAACTCATCCTGCGCCGCAAAATCCCTTTACTCCCCTGTCGCTGCATGGATATACTCAACCAGCGCCGCCTGCAAAGGTCGGCGGGAGATTCACGAGGGAGTCGGTGCGGATATTGAAGAATTGGCTTGCGACGCATCAGAACCATCCGTATCCGCGCGAACCTGAACGGCGGATGCTGCAGGAGGAGACGGGGCTTACAAAGACGCAGATATCTAATTGGTTGGCCAATGCGAGACGGCGAGGAAAGATTCCGTCGAGTGCTTCTTCGCCGAGACATGGTGATACGCCTGCTATGGATATACCGCCTAGACCTGGGACGCCGGCTGTGAGGAATACGTCTGATATGGATCCTCTGCAGAGATGGGTTGATTCACCGCCTGAGGATGAACCTGCTGCTGTTACTGCGATTGCAAGAGCTGTAGCGTCAGTGCGACCGCAATCGGGTAAGTTTAGTGAAGCGTGAGTGAGTAAAGCTAACAGAGCAGGTTCCACGAGTCCATATACGAGGCTCTCTCGAACGCCATCGGTTAGAAGTGTCGGTACATCACGATCCAGCTCAATCAGTTCAGTTAATTCACACACGAGTCGCTCATCACTCGGCCTCAATGAGCTCTTCAGTCGGGGAAGTTCTCGTCGCAGAAGACGTGCATACAAAGAAGAGCGAAGATCTCTTGCTGCTCCCCGAAAGGCATTCCAATGCACATTCTGCACCGAGACATTCCGAGCGAAACACGATTGGTCACGCCATGAGAATTCTCTTCATCTTCCGCTTGAGCGCTGGGTCTGTAGTCCAGAAGGACCCCGTGGCCAAAAAGCCGATAATCCCGAGATTCGCTGCGTTTTCTGTGGCCACGTCGATCCTGATGATGCACACATCGAAACGCACAATTATTCAGCGTGCAAGAATCGACCTGTTCAAGAACGCACGTTTAATCGAAAGGACCACCTTAATCAGCATCTCAAACTGGTGCACAATGCTAAATTCGCCGAGTGGCCGATGAGACAGTGGAAGGCTCCCCCGCCTGCAATTCACTCACGATGCGGTTTCTGCAATCTCGTTATGGAGACGTGGATGGATCGCGTACATCATCTAGCAGATCATTTCAAGACGGGCAAGACTATGGCTGACTGGAAGGGTGATTGGGGATTTGAACCGCATATTCTTGAGCTTGTCGAAAACTCGATTCCTCCTTGTGAGTTTTGTCGCGGACCTATTGGTTGACTTACTGACGTTCTAGACTTTATCGAAACTGAACGAAATAGTCCGTTTCCGTTTGAAGGGAGCCGTGCACTCGTTGAAACACCCCGAACAGCTTATGAGTTGCTGAAATTAGAGCTTGCGTATTTCATGCAGAACCACTTTTACAAACATGCGCGAATGCCGACCGGCGATGAAATGCAACTCGAAGCGTGTCGAATTTTATTTGCTTCGGAACCATTGTCTCATGTTGACCTAGTCTGCCCATCGTGGCTTCGAGACCTGGTGTTTTCGAATGTTGCAATCTCACAGCAAGCTCAATTCGGACCGATGCGATCGAACGCCGAGAGTCGACTTTCTTCGTTGGAAATTAGTGGAAAGAATAATATTTTTGAAGGATGTCCTTTTGAGATGCAGTTGCAAGAGTTTGTACAAGCAAAGCAGCTCTTAGGGCTGAGTATCAGGGATGATGAACTGCGAGAAGAATGCTGCAGAATTGTTGGTCGATTGGAGGAAGTTTCAGCAACACCATCTGATTTCATCGCGAATTGGCTCATCAAAATTATTCATTTACCCGGAGATTGGCTTCTCCCGTTTCGACAACGCACAGGAATTGAGTTGATAGGTTTATCCGAGGGAATGAACTTGAACGCGATGATCCAAGACTACACGCGTCTGGAGCAAGAACTTGGGGCTTATCTTGATTTGCAACGCGTCATTGGGATTGAACCACCCGACGACGACCTCCGCCGACAAGCGCGCGTTATAATCCACGGTTCAGATTCAAATTTGAATCATACAGCAGCAGATGACGATTACTGGCTGGCCGCATTCCGACAGCGACATTCCACGACGACGGAGAACTCTGAAGCTTGGAACACGCCACTTCGACCAGATCCCCATCTCCTCGCCGCACGAGGTCTCGTTCTGAAAACAAGTACAGCTTTTCTAAATGACCATAATTACTGGCGATGGTTTACACAGGAATTACGACGATGGGTATCTGCGATAATGTCACCTCACAACCCAGCGAGTCGCGTTCCCTCAGACGAAGAGATTCAACATTACGCGCGATGGATCAGCTACAACGAGTACGTGTCCCATTAAATCTCGACCTGTAGACATTTCTAACAATTTAGCGACGACCCATTCAATCAAACCATCGCAGAGAACAAAGATTGGCTCGAGGCGTTTAAACGGGACGTCGGTATCACAGAGGCGCTTAATAATGGCCAGATATAACGATCAACACACACTTATTCAACTCTAACGGGAACTCTAACGGGAACTCTAACTTTGCAAGTTTAAAATCGGCCGATGGATTTAACCTTGTACTCTTATCTGGTGCCAAGTGAAACTCCCGACGTTTGTGGTTCATCCGAAACTCGGGTCAGACATTGCCGAGACTTTTAACGTGGATAAGCTTTTAGATTCGGCCAATTGTAAAAGACCGTAAAATAGGAGGATCTACAACTGTATCCTAGAGGGAAAAAGGAATTCAAGTAGCTGTTGTTGATACAATTACCTGGCTATCAAGAGTAGTACAATATGCTTAAAGATTCAGCTCGCATTAACCTTCTCAAAACAGTAATTTAATCTTGATCCCTAGACATCAGCCGCAGCTTATAGGGCTGATCTCAGCATAGACACCTTTTGAATAGCCGAAACGGGATAATGTCAACTGGTTTCAAGGCACGGATTGTGGGGGTTAGACCACGCTACACGTCACCCAAGATCGTCAGCTTTATCCCCCGAGGCCCCGACAGTTTGGGGGCTAACGATTCCAATCCCGCGATTGGATAACAATGGGACGGAGGTAACATGGGAAGCCTGTAAGCCAAGATGTACAGTCTTGGCGAGCACTTCATATAAAGAGTTTCCCGCTCGCTGGTAAGATTAATGGACAGCAGTTATTATAATGTCGTTTTCCACCCTGGTGGTGGGTGTTTTCTACCTTGCGGGTGTGTCAGCCGCTTCTGTTTCGAGGCAGATACAGCTTGGTGACCATGAGTACTTTGTTCCTCCGACTGCAGCGTGGACATTGGATTCGTGGGATGTTTCGGTGGATGCTGAGGAGTTTACGCCTTTGACGGTTGTTGGGTTGAACCAGACGGCAAATGCTGAGCGTGTTGCCTCTGCGCTGGGGGAGTACGAGAAGGATGATGTCTGGACTAAGGAGTTTACTCAGGGTATGTTATGTGATTCACCTACTTGACGTGTCTGACGGTCGCAGCGTTGTACATCAAGTCTGATGCAAAAGTGGCCTTCAATTCTTCCAGATACAACGTTTCAGCGGTATACACTGGCCAACAGTCAGTACCTGCGGGTCCCTACTTTGTACATCGCTACACTGGCAACGTCTTTCAAGCATATCGTCTCTATGTTGACACCAACCAAGCCTTCATCCAAGTATGTTCCCCGCACATGTATTCAACATCGCTGACAGTAGTAGTCCACCTACCAAGACCCCTCCGGAACCCACCATCCCCTTCGCGCCGGCGCCCTCTCCGCCGGAGGTCTCACGATCGCTGTCCCATCGCGTCTCTACTTCACCCCCACGGAAGAAAAGCCCCTCGCCGGTCTTCGTCTCGGTGTCAAGGACCTATACGATCTAAAAGGAGTCAAGACAAGTGGAGGCAATAGAGCACTATACGAAATGAGCAATGTCAAGACCGAGACAGCCCTTTGCGTACAGAAACTCATCGATGCGGGCGCTGTAGTCGTTGGAAAGAACAAAATGTCCGAGTTTGCCTTTGCTGGCGGATACGTCACAGAGCATATCGACTACCTTCTCCCCTTCAACCCGCGAGGCGACGGTTATAACTCGCCTGGTGATAGCTCCGGTGGCTCTGCTGCAGCTGTCGCTTCATATGACTGGCTTGATGCTAGTATGGGGAGTGATACAGGCGGCAGTATCCGTGGCCCTGCACTCCAGAATGCCGTTCATGGCAATCGTCCTACACAAGACGCTGTCAATCTTACTGGAGCCCTTCCTCTTTCATCGGCCATGGATACCTCGGGCATAATAGCGAGAGATCCTGTCACTCTGTCCAAGTTCACTCGATCTCTTTACGCTGGCACGATCAAAGAGTATTCTGGGTTGCCGTCTGAGGTCCTCCTTGACAGTGGCAGTGAGCGGTTTCTCCTCAACCTAGAAAAGAACTTCCCTAAAGCGGCAAATGCAGTAGGAGAGTTTTTAAACAGCCTTGAAAGTCTGTTGTCAGCCAATGGTTCTGTCTTCTCAATTGACTCAGCCTGGACAAACTCCGCACCAAAGGCATTTGGGGGCGTAGCCATCTCCAACATCGTGGGCAATGTCTACCTGAACCTTACAGCCTACGAGCAATGGAACGAGTTTGGTCAAGAGTATGTTGAGGAGTACAAGAGTCTTCATGATGGTGCATTCCCTCATATGGTGCCTGAGATTCGCGAAGGATGGATGAACGCTAATGACACAATGACCGAGCTGACTCATGAAGATGACTTGGCTTCCAAGAAAGGTGTCGAGGAATGGGTAGCTAGCGAGTTTCTAACCGCTGATAACAATAGCTGCTCAAATGCTGTCTACGTCTATCTATCGGCCAGCTATCCTTCATACAAGCCTGATGTCTCCCAAGAGTATGTCACCCCTGTCGATTCATTTCCCCTCTAACAGATTAGTGGCTCAAATCCGTATATCCGAGGGCTTCTACGAGCCAGCTCCGCACAGCAGACTTTAATCACCCAGCTCAAGACAACCGTCAATTGTAACTCAACCCTTGGATCCGAGGAAGCTTGCGAAGAATCCTTGGAGGCAGAAAAGTCAAACTCCAATTCGGGTACTCGGAACGTATACGCCGGAAGACTTGCTTCTGTCGCGGGTCTCCCAGACTACGCAGTCTCGCTCGGCATGTTTGACCTGGGCAAATTCTCCAACTCGACACTCCAAAACGAGCTTGTTCCCGTAGGAGTAAACATCATGGCAGCAAAAGGCTGTGACTTTGTAATTCTCGACATTATCGAGGCACTCCACAAAGAGGGTGTTATCAAGACAGCCAAGACTGGCAAAACATCGTAAGTAGTAATGAGATAGTCAATAACTATCGTCCCTAATACATCCCCACAATTAGAGACCAGCGGACGACACCATCCGGGCGGGGAAGTCGAATCGTGGTAAATTACCGTAATTGGTTTAGTTTACTTGTCATTGCATCAGGTTTGATACGCTGATGGCAAGTCGGGGAAGTAATCCGGAAATGGAAAGTTTCTGGGCACGGTCATCATCGCCACGTATTTAAGTTCAACGTTGTTCTGGTCTTGTTTCATCAATCAATTATGTCTTTACTACTTGAATCAGTGGGTCTTGGTCAAGAGATTGTTCTCGTTGCTTTTGCCGCAGTGGGATTATGTCTCTTTATTCTGTATGAATGGATGCGCAAGGCAAAGACTGCTGGTATGTCCTCTGACGTTTGGGGAGTTTATCTAACAAGACAGTCAAAACGGACGTTGAATGGAGGACTCCTTCACCAAAGCCTCTTGTCGATTTTGTTCTAGATGCCAAGAAGCCTGAACTTTACCGACCTTGTCGCCATGGACCCAACCACGTTACTATGGGCATTCGGAAGATGGACTGGAATAATTGGATTGAGATGGACTCCAACTTTCTCTGGTACCACGATCTCAAGGTCTCTGAGCTCGAGAAAGACATTGACGCGCATGTTCAATATGTTGACAACGCTGTTACTCGAGATGCCTGTTTTGAGGTTCTAGAGGAATTGACTGCATATTTGACTGTTCGGTACCCCAAGATCTTTCAGCTCAGCAATGGCATTCTTCGTAACACTTTGACTGAGGAAGAGTTTAATTACCCAGCCAGTATGTACCATGCTCAAAGCCAAGACCCAGCTGACCATCAGATACTCCCAAGGAAGCAATGGCAACAGCTGCCAAACTGGTTCAAGACGATCTCATCATAATGGTTGAAGAAGAGGGTAAGTTGTCTAATTTCATCTTACCCTGCTGACAATTTAGACGGTCAATACCACCTCGACGCTGGAGCTGTCTGTCTCCCTGGTTTCTGGCGCCTGAGTGAAAAGTTCAGAATGTCTCTGGACACTCTACACATTGAAGCCAAGGTTCCCCATTATCAGTCAAAGCTGCAAAAGTCTATGAACCGCTTCTTCAAGACGATGCAGCCAGACAAAGCAGTGATTCGAAACAATGTAAGTATGTTCCCAGTTTTATAGGACATTGCTGATCATGCAGTTCTTTATTCAACTCGACGACGGTCTTCACTGGTCTCACCGCATGGGTGATCAAGACAGTAACGAAGTAGCTTGTAAGTTCACCTCCAGGTCTTCTCGAAACACCCTAACGACTCTTACTCAGCCTGGGAAACGGCAAATGGCAAGGGTCTTACCATCAACGACCTCTACTTCCGCTCCGAGAGACAGTCACTCCGACGACTTCCTCGATCCAAAGCTCTTCTCTTCACGGTTCGCACATACTTTGAGCCAATCACTACGATCGCACAAGAGCCCCATGTTCCAGGTCGTCTGGCTGAAGCAATTGAGAACTGGGATGAAGCGGCTTCAATGTACAAGGGCAAACATCACTGGGCGGAAATACTTTTGCCGTATTTGCATGAGCAGGATGAGTTGCAGAAGAAATCGGGAGTTTTGGAGAAAGTTCCAGAGGGAAGCTTCCCGTACTAGACAGAATAGGCAGAAACATAAATGCTCTGACTACTGTTATTTCTCATTACATCTTGACCAATAGCGATCCACGGACTAATATTGTTCCCGCGGACCATGTCAGCCTGCTTACGCTGCGGCGGCATCTGAGACCTCACAAACTTCATTGCAATCAATAGAGATAGAAGCCGAGATAAGTCGCGTCATGTCTCTCACTGAGTTCCATTACTTCTTATCACTCCCCTTGGAACTCCGCCAAGAGATCTACAGCTTAGCCACCCTCCCCCGCTTTGTCCACGTGCAGCGGTTTGACGAGCAAGACTACGATGAATTTGCGGAAGACATACGTACAACACCAAACGCCATTCGACTAGACGAGTCACTCACACACTTCTCATTTAATTGGCGATCTCAAATTTCATCTCAGATCAAACAGCGAACACTTGAGCGCTATGGCTTTTCGAGCACCAAGTCGCCGTATCAGCCTTGGGACGTGTCAAAGCTCGCACCTCAAATCAGTCTTGACTGGCTAAGCGAGAACCCTGCTTATGCTTGGGAACTGTGTAGGGAAGGTCACATGTTTAGCACTGCTCCAATTCCTGCGCTCTTGCATACATGCCGTGAATCTCGCGACGACTTGATCAAGAGAGGCTATCAGCTTGCCTTTCGCACACGGTCTCACGGTCCTCGAACATGGTTCAATTTTGATACAGATGTATTATTCATCTCTCATGGAGATGAATGGGGCACCAAGCATCGGGTACTAAGTGGCTGTGCGTGGGATATTGGTCAATTTCATCCCATCGATATGCAAAGGGTCAAAAGAGTCGCATTGGACGACGCTACAGGCTCGCTTTATCTTTCACACCCCAGTTTTTCTGAGCGCAATTACACGCTCTCCGACCTTTCATCTGTATTACGACTCTTCCAGCAGCTTGAGGAGCTACTTTTGGTGGAATGGACGGACTCCCGTATGGATGAAATCCGTCCGGTGAAAGCCTCGAACGCCAAGGGGGAGAAACGGCACAGCTACGACACCGAATATCTTTGGAGCTACCAACCCGTCAGTGAGGTTGACGCACTTCCGCAAATGTTTCCGCCTGAGGACTATTCGAGTACTTTGGTGGTAACATGCATCGGACCATACGGAGAACTTTTCAAGAATCACAAAGGATTACAGAAAAATGAATACTTCGATATAATCCAGAACTCTCTACGAGATAAGCTTGTTAAATACCGAGAATCCGTGGCTTCAAGACACAAGCCGGATGTCGAGTTATGGTGGGAGATACCGAAAGTCACCGCCGTGCATGTCATGTCAAACTGGGGACACGAATTTCTTGGCCGGGAACGGGAGGGCGCTCTGAGTCGGGTTTATAAACTTCGAAAGAAGTGGCTGGCCGATGAAAAGCGACGCTCTAACGCTCTTCCGCAAAGAGAAGCAGATGACTTTGAAGCGGATGAAGAGGCATATAACCTCGTTTTAGAGGAAGAGGAGGATCCATATGAGGCGCGAAGGACTTGGTGGGTTCGAGAAGGGATAATCCCTTTCATTGATGAGTAAGCAACTTGAGAAGCGTTTGGCAAAGGATGGGGGATCCGCTAGGGTGACGTCTATTCCTAATGACAACAAGAATTGAGTGAGATCAGCATAGGATTAGCGAGATTTAGGCTACTTCTTCTTGGCATGTTTTCTATGTACAAACCTCTCTTACTCTGGTAAACTTCCTAGCTTTTTCTCTTAATCCAAGGCTGATGCAGCGAGGTTAATTAATCGGGTGACATGAGTGAGGACTGCTAGCGAATTATGTGTATCATCTTTAGGCAGCGGTGTGGTGGATCATCCGTAATGACAAGGATACCTTTTTCCTATCTAGGTTTAGTCAGGTATGCAGCACCTTGAGAACAAGGATGTATTCCGACCTATAGCTTGATGAATTCGAACCCTATAAGTATTGACTGTTTTTGCAGATAGGTAAGAATACTTAGCCTTAATAGGGAGTAGGTCTTGACACCTCTTACCTAGATCAGAAACAGGTGATAGCTTAACTAGTTTGCATTTAGAGCTTTGAGAATGCATCGGTGTAGATACAAATAGAAGCGTTGTCGACAATAATTAGCCTTCTAACAATCACTTAACTTTACATAACCCCTCCTGCACTCAACATGGAGATCGACAGCCTCTCTCTTCATGGAAAGATAGCCATAGTCACTGGCTCTGGCCGAGAAAACGGCATCGGCGCAGCTATAGCCACAACATTGGCACGACACGGAGCAGCCGTCACCATCCACTACGTGAGCGATTCTGTGACTGAGAGAGCCCACGCCGTCGCCGAAGGTATAAGGGCAGATGGAGGTAAAGCAGCCGTTGTCCAAACCTCGATTGAAACCCCCGAGGGTGCTCAATACCTGGTTGACGAGACTTTGAGAGCATTCAACACCGACCATATCGATATTCTCAGTACGTATGACCACTACGAGTTATAATAAAACGCTAACTTGTCATCTGTAGTTAATAACGCAGGAGTGCCTCTCTTTGGCGAGACAATGGCAGTCACCCCTACACAATTGACTGAAGTACTCGACGTCAACGTCAAGGGCCCGATCTCTGTTGCCCAGGCCGTTGTACCTATCATTGCGCCCGGCGGCCGAATCGTGAACATCAGTTCAATCGCGTCCAAGCTTGGTGACAATTACATCCCAGTATACGGTGCTTCCAAGGCTGCTCTGGACAGTCTTACGTGGTCATGGGCTAAGGAGGTAAGTTGATTCTCTGAATGGGATAATCGCGTCTAACACAAGATCAGTGGGGACGCAGTAAAGGCATCACGGTCAATGCAGTCGCCCCTGGCCCCGTCCTGACTGATGCAATCCCTGCAGCCATAGCCGATGATTTCCAACGGCCCTCCATCGAGATGACTCGAGCTGCTAATAGGGCTGGAACTTCGAAGGATATCGCTGATGCTGTGCTTTTGCTGGTTTCTGAGAAAGCGAGATGGATCACGGGACAGTATATATCTGTTAGTGGTGGAGTCACCAACTGAGACCATATTTATTAAATGTATCATGTTGACAACAACTCCTGTATACTGATGAGATTTACCCTACTCAAAGCGATCACTTTATTACTGTAGCGGAGATACAAAATTAGTCGATCATGCCTCCAATCGCTCTCTGCAGGATCTGCTTTGAGTTTTAGTGCTGACACCCAAAATCCTACGGCAGCTCCTGTACTCACGGACCACCGTAAATAGAGCGGCTCATTTAAAGCCAGGGCCCCGCCAAGAATGATCCCTACATCTCACCTCTCTACTTCCATCCCATATCTACAATGTCGACGTCGCGAGTCAGCAATCATCCACCAGCTGTAGAGTTAATGTTTGTCAACATTGCTCGACCACAGGACATAAAAGACCGGAAAATTCAGAGGAGAATCAACAGTCATGTGATGAAGCCAATTGGCATCACTCGAAGGCGCGCCCGCCCAGACGACAAAACAGAAATAACCTTGAAATCTATCAAATCTACAACACAGCACCCACGGGTCGTATGTAAAAACTCGCTAGCAAGCCCTAACACTTCTGGTACCGGCATGAGAACTTCAGAAACAACATCAGGGTTGGGGTATCGACATTCGCTAAATTTAGTCCCATCTCTTTGCCCTTATCAAAAGCCTAGCAAGTATCCCATGTCAACCCGAATGAGCAGTATGCTCCATTTCTGTTAGTTCCACTATTATCTTGGATAGGGACACAAGTTCTAACGATACGCAGTAGCTGTAGACCAGGAGGCCCCAGTCTGTAAGCTCATGCGTGAGCTTTGTTTCGGTCTCGCATTTGCTGATGACAGCGCCATGCACTTGCTCCTTGCTCGCCTGGAGATAGATCCTGAGCGCACTGGAGGACAGGCTTCTCAAGAGAGCGCCAGCAGTTTGACACATTACAATGCGTCGGTTGAAATCTTGCGAAGTCAGCTTGGGGGCGCTCAGCTTATGGCTCACGAAGCCATTATTGGTGTAGTGGTGAACCTGGCGTGCTACGATGTGAGTTCTAGGATATTAGCCTCCAGTGCTCATGCTGACTGTCAGTAGATGTATACCAACAACTTGACACGGTGGAAGACGCACATGTCGGGATTGCAAAAGATGATTGAGTATCGAGGTGGCATAAATACCCTCAGTTCTCAATATCTGCAAGTAACAACGATTTGGTATGCAGTCCACTATGAAGATTGGTTGTAATACGACTAACATCTACAGGATGGATTTGACTGGTTCTATGATCCTAGACCAACCACCTCATCTCACGCTATATCAACCCGATGCTGAGGACGAGGACATGGATTCTGTACAAAAGAGCCACAGGGATACCGAGTTGCTTCTGCAGCTGCTACTCAAACTGTCCAATCTTGCAGCGGGAAAATCTGAGCTTGAACTCAGTGAGGATTCTGCTCTGCTCGAAGAACTTCAGGCTGCAGTATATACAACACTGACTCTGCCACGATACAGTAGTCCAGACATCCTCCAACACGCCTTGGCACCTCGTCTTCTTACTTATGAGACTTTTCGACTAGCCGTACTTTTATATCTTTCAGGCCCCGTCACGTTTCTAGCGGGTAACAGGACCTTTAATGTGGTGACTCCCCACTTGAGAGGTAGACTATCGAGGATGTGCAGGGAGCATAGACTTGATTGGACAGGACACGAGGACGTTGAACTGTTTATCCTAGTCATTGGGTCCATGACAGAAGTCGGGCAAGACAGACATGGGTTAATAGTTCAACTTCAGCGCCTGATGAGAGTACAAGACCTAAGATGGAACGGTCTGGTCGACAAGCTTCGCTCTATGGCGTGGGTTGACATTATCTGGTCAGCTGGCCTAGATATGCTGCATGTGGATTTAACAATTCTATAAACAGCAATAGCTATACACAGCCCCATAAGATCGCTTGGAAGGTTAATTGGATACGAGCATTGGTCCATTCACCCCATTTCAACTTAGGCATCCTGGCGCTGACTCGCTCCATAGGTTCAGCACCGTCAGACGAGCTGAATCTGGCCGGAGTATACTGCCACTAGGTTTGGGTGTAGGTGATGAGTTGGCTTCTGGGGTTTACCTAGCACTTCACCTGGACCTCGGCACGAGCCCTATCTAGTCCCAGTCAATACACAAACTCACCTCAACAGACGGGATTTGCTCCAGGAGAAATCTTAATGATTATTTGGGTAGACATTCCTGCATGGCCAGAAGAATTCACAACTACAGCTAGTTCATTATTGTGGATACACTCATAATTACAGTGTGTCTCCTTTTAATTCCCTAGTACATCGTGAGCTCCGCTTCAGCCTTGGGTCCTGCATGATCTAACCAGTTAGCTGTATCATGAGATGGGTCATCACGCACTTACTCCTTTTTCTCAAGCAAGATATAAACTCCACATAGGGCCAAGAACCCCACAAAGGCTAGTAATGCATAGTTCATTGTCTCAGCTGTAACTGGTAACACAGATGGCAGGATATGAGGACCCGGCGGACTGAGATTGCATTGTCTGCTGTACCGATAGCCCCCAGGTACCATTTGCCTTGGCTGCTTCGTTTCTTCTAAAGGCTAGCCCGATAGGCCACGGCATTCTGGTATCACTCCAACAGTCATGAAAGCCAATTAGCATCACTCGGAGGTGCGCCCGCCGAGAAAACAAGACCGCATATTATTTGGGGGCGGAATTGGTGCGGCGATTACTTAATTCATACAATTCACCCTGGCAAGGGACTTTTGCTTTATTCAGCCGATGAATCATAGCTTAGACGTAACTTACAGATTAAATCCCAAGAGGGACAATCGACGTCACTTGGCATTGTTGATAAGTTTGTTGTTCTCGGCCTTGAATCTAAGACCATATTGATGTCATTCTTGGCCTGGGAGATTAAGAACCGTGTCAGGTTCATCCAAATAATTAATTCTGTCCTCTCCCTTGAGCTTTTATTTTCCATCTTCCCTCCTTTTGTTTCAAGCGCTTACGCACACCCCAGCGTCCTACCACATACGTTCTATCAGCGATCCCTTACGATGAAGCTAATCTTGCTTTTATTGCTATCTCTATTCAGCTTGACATTAGGCCTGAGGTGTGATAATCAATACGGGGAGTGGGCGGATTACAAGTATAAGCCATGTGGTTCCGGTAACACAACTTTTTCAACTTGCTGCCTTCCAGGTGATCGATGCTTGGAAAACGGCTTGTGCGAATGGACGGGACACTTCCGGTACCAAGGCGCTTGCTCAAGCGATGATATGAGCGAATGTCAATTCGTCTGTGACATGAGTCAGTCAATGCCTTCTTTTGTCGATAGCTACTGACCAGGTTAATAGAACCCAAAGAATTATTGGTGCAAGTCAACCAATGCGGGTCAGATAAATTCTGTTGCAACCACTCGAATTACACACGCGATGATTGCTGTGACACGGATGCAGAGCGTATTTCAATAAAGCCCCCCCCTTCCTCTACGTCCCATCCCTCTGCTTCTAGTAAAGAGACACCTGTGGCAGCTATAGCTGGCGGAGTAGTCGGGGGAGTTGCGGGTCTTGCTGTGTTATTGGGTTTGGGATGGTGGTTTATCTGCCGAAAGAGACGGGCGCGACAGGATAGAAATTCGAGCGGCGCAGATGAAGAAGATACGGCTCCTCCAAAATATGGTCTCGAACCTTCTCATTCAATGGCAGAAGCAGATGCAGGTCCGGATAGTGTCTTGGTGGAGTCAGATGCTCAGCCTGTAAAGCCAAAGGTTCTACACGAGCTACAAGCTTAAATTTAAACCCCTCCAGTCTACTACCTTAATTAATTAATACTTAAAGCTTATAACATCTTAGCAAGATATATCAAGCTAATACACTAAAAAATCCTCTTTAACTTTAGCTTTTAGAAGGTAATATATATATAGCCTTAATAAAGATAAGTCTTTTAATTAAAATTAGAATAATATGCTTTTATAATAACTTAATTAGTAACCTTATTATAGCCACTAATGAAGTCACACGTGGCATAAATAAACACAGTCAAAATCACATTAAGTTCCCTCAAAGAGGGACTACTACTCTAACTATTCAAGTTTATTAGTTCTCCAGATAATTAGAATCTATCAGTATACTTATTAGCTTTCCGATAGCGTGAATAGGCTGATTGAAGAGAGCCCGGAACCAAGGCTGAGAAAAGGGTAGCATTCCGTCTCTTGACAAGGCCCAGGTACATCGTGAGGCTATCGTTATAATGCTGGTGGAGCTGAATAGAGTGACTATCATACCATGATCAACTCCCCCAGCTGAGGGGTTTTGATCCAATGACACAGGCTAGCAGAACTTTGTCAAAATATACTGCTACTAGGTTCGGTGCAGTTGGTGTTGGCTTCTGGGGTCGTGGTAACTGCCAATACACACACATCAGTCTCGTTATGGCTTTTCTTGCTCCTTGTTGCAGTTTAGGTTCGCGGTCGATTGGATAGCCATATTACGTGTAGCAAATTAGATATCTTCATTATCGCAGCAAGAGAGGCAGATAATAAAGCTATAGTTACAATATTATCAGCAGGCTTGTTCTGTTCGTTCTTAAAACTATTATAACCCCCAGTCTTATAAAGAAGCATTAGACTTAACCGCTTTAGAAAGCTTTTCGAGAACTCTTCTATGTACTGATTCTGAATGAACTGATGGTTACAGGAACAGAAATGCGAAAACTTTGGGCTCTGTGTCACTTGAAGTATCCTGAAATTTCATAACCCGATAGGTGTAAAAAAGGGCTTTCAGCTCTCTTGGGCAAGGGATAAATAGGCGGATTTTAATTAAGTTTTCAACAGAAAGGGGGTTTTGCCGCTGGAAAGTCAAATAATCCCTTGTAGGTAAGGGTTGACTAAAAGAGGTCTGATGGTTAGAGGCTTATCCTGAATTGGAAAGCAGAGGTTGCATGGGAGGGACAACTTACAAACACCCATCTTCGGTGAGTCATACCCCTCTGAGGCACTACAATAACTAGCCAACTCATGACACATAACCTTCACACAAATACTACAGTCTCGGACACTTACGTCCATGCTATAGCTTCCAGACCCTTCCCCAGCCCTGGCTTCAACACAGCAATGATATCAAGCTACCAGAAGAGTTTCCGACAGAGCCGTGATGTTGTAGTAAGACATCTAAGTTTGTGTATTAGACAGACTTCACATTCCAGCCATATCTGCTAGTCGATGGCTTTCAGGGAATCTTAGCGCATCTTTGCTAGCTGCCGATAGGCAAGATGATCGCCGACAGATTTCGGTGTAAGCCGAGGTTCAGATAGAACTTCTTTCCCGGATTTTCAATCTTCAATACAGCCGCCAGGGGTTACAAATGTCCTATTCCGCATTTTACCTTTATATATCCCCCCACTGCGGAATAGGTTAGGATGCCTCTTATTGGCTTATTGAAGGTAAAGTATATCGCGTGCCCATAACAGTAGCATACCTAATATCCTCACAGTGGCAAAGTATGGATCAGGACATTTGTAGCCCCTGAGGGCTGTATACTTTAGCTTCAGATTTCTGGATCTATGGCGGCATCGGCTTTGCCACGCCTGATAGCAAGATGCATGCACTCAAAAGGTCTCCTACGCTATTAACAGTTACTTTTCAGAATCTTACTCAAGCCACAGACTAGCAAAGACACTTGCGGTTCGGCATGTATAATTATTGATTCGCTGATGGCCCCAACGTCAATCAGATTCATAAACTAACACATTACAACAGAAATGGGGACTCCGGGGCACTTATCGTAAATCGGAATCTCTCTTTGTGAACGTGGCGCGACTCAAATCAACTATTATAAAATCTATAACTACTCCTAAAGACACTAAACAACCAATCTGCTAGTCCGAGGCGACCTCGCAGTGTAGTACAAGTTCCAACTCCAAAAGCAATAACATCGTGTACAGACCAGGTGACCCGGTCTGCTGTCCACAACTTGTAGACCACTCTAGGAAAAGAAACGAACCAGCTTTCCGTTATATGAGATAGGCTTCTGAACCTTCTGCAGCATTTCAAGTGCTGCAGGGACGAAATGGACGGCACTAGCGTTCTTTGCTGGGCTTCGAGCGTGTAGCCGACGGTGGGCATTCAAGTTGTCTTGACGCGTAAAGTTGTCCTTGCCGCAAAACTCGCACTGCAGTCGACAAGTCCTTGGCCTGTGCTTGCTAGGGACGGTTAGCTAAGCTTCTTTCTTGCCGTGGATCGATACTCACGTCATATAATGACGCTTGGCGTGCTCTTTCCGCTTGAAACTCTTGCTGCAGGATTTATGAGGGCATGGGTAGCGAAAGCTGTCCATCAAAGACAGTGCCAATAGAGCTGAAGACTCTTCGTGCTCATCTACGGGGGTTAGTCTGTGGTTGCGTCTCAAGTCCGAGTAAGCTTACCGTGTGAGTGGACCTTTGGAGTGGATGCACCAGACCAGTCGAGGGGCTCTGACTTTCTCCTGTCTGAGATGTTGCATGAGTCGGGATGCAGGGCTGAGAGATCCCAGACAGATTCAATTGGAACCGGCTCAACCAAGTCCCAGGATGGATCCTCAGGAGCTGAGGCCACGCTCGATGGGCTACCCAACGGCGTCTCAAAAGACTGATGCGAGTCGCATAAGATGTACTCATCGTCCACGGTCATTGGGATGCTCATGAGGGGATCGACGTCCAAGACGGGATGATCAATGAGAAGAAAATCGCCTTTTTCAACAGAAGAAAACCCAAAGTTCATATCGAACTGCTGTGTAGACTGGGGAGTGAAGTAGGGAGCACCTGTGAAATCTTCACTGAAAGAAGGTACATGAGGATACTCATAGTGAGCGACGAAGCCGGAGCTGTTAGGGACCATGTACCATCCAAGGTAAACGTTAGTTATATGACCCCATGTGTGAGTAGCTAGTGCCTTACTCATCAAAGTCCTCTCCATTGCTGAGATTCATCCCATAGGATCTTGGAACAGAATACTGCTCCATTGCAAGAGGCTCCTGAGTTTCGAAGACAAGGAATGTATCGTAGTGAGCCATAATGCTTTTGGGTATATAGAGTTGAGAATGATTGATAATGATTGACTGACAGGGAATGAAGCCAGGCGTAAAGAACCGGGAATCAATCGAGCGGGATACCCTGGGTTTAAGAACCTGGTTCCCCGCACCGGTAACATGGGTATCCGATCCGATGCACGGAAACGGAACTAAGGTCGGGTACAGCTGAGATGCATGTGGGAGCAGCTGCTCCGGGGTGGAGCGGGAGGACCCTTTGCTCCTCGGCATACTATTCAGCGGTCGATCCCATACAGCTGCCCCGGGTGTACTCCAACTCACAAGATTCCACTACTGAGTGACGCCAAGTGACGCCCAGTGAGTCTGACTCGACGAGGCTATCAGCGGAGATAGCCTAATTGATCCGTTGAGTTACGGCATACAAGCATGGTTCCGTAATTAGGCGAACGGAGACAGCTTACCTTGAAGACTCGTCATATTCGAGGGATCTATGAGACGGCTTGAGCAATCCTACAACATGATTGGTTCTTGATTTTCCAAGGGCGCATTGGCAAGGGATGGCTCAGTGATCAAAGTACCAGTCAAGGGTTTAATAAGGTTTCCGGTAAGGGTAAGGTTTTCCATCGACGTTGACTTCTCTGGCTATCTCGGTGCCGCCCTGGTACAGGAACAGTCTACGGTCGAGTCTAACGCCTGACTAGAGACAGTGGAGTGTTCAACTGTGCCATTGTGGCTTGACCCAGCCTCTTTTGACTTGGGGTCGGAGATCCGAGGGATCCGCAGCGAGATGCTCGAGCCGGCTAAACCATAGTCGGACGGGTCCTGAGTCCAGGCTCCGTCGTGTCCAGGAAGGCCAATGTCAGCACAGGACTCAAGGCTAACGACAATTCCCATCTTCTCTGCCGCCACGGACTCAGACTCCGTTAGCCATTTCGCAGTGGCATACTAGATTATGCCAGATCCCGCTACAACAAACCCAATGTCTGGTCATATATACATAAAGCCAGAATCAACTATCAGGTCTATATACTCAATGCAATCTAATTTTACTACAATGCTGCTAGTTTTGACTGTATCTGGAATCAATGGGTTAGCCAGTTGACTGAAAGGTAACATTCTCATCAACGTGATTCAGGCAGTATACCAACAGCGAAAGTACAACAGGATCCAAAGAAGTGGAGTTGTATCAGCAAGTGTTAAAATGAAACAGTCGTCTCGACAATGGCGAGAGACGTCGTCACGTAGAATCCAGAAACAACACCTGAAATTCCTAGTGCGTTATGAGCTTTGTTTTAGCCGTGTTGACTGCAAGGATTATCGACACGGCACTCGGAAATGTTGGAGAGAGTTGGTGACCAGACTGTTGAGGGGGTCGGCTGTACCTTGTTCAGTGCACAATTCGAGGTCGTGTGATTGCTACAAGTAGACAACTGAGTGAGGAGCTAAGGCGAAAGTAGAGATATGCTTCATGGTCAAATCGTGACTAGAAAGCTAAATAAGATGACCATGACTATTATATAATAAGCAATTTTTATATATCCTAAAGTGTTTCACTATATTCTCAAACCTATAGACTTAATATAATGAATAACCCTTGTACTCTTTAAAAGTATCTGTATAATAGATAAAAGGACAAGAAGAAGAAGCTGTAGGAAAGTCTATCTAGCCGAAGAAGACAACGGTAACAAAGCCAGGTTGGAAGTTTCTACTGCTTGTAGTGGTTACTCCGCTGGCAACATAGTTAGACCCACCACCACCTCCTACACCTGAGGCTGCTATACTAGTGCCGACTGTTTTCTGGGCAACACTTCCACTGCCACCGCCGTAGTAACCAGATCCACCTCCCCCAGACCCTATATTGTAATAATTCGAGGTCCCGAGACCTGCTCTACCATTACCACCATTCATGCCACCCCCGGCAGCACCGTTAGTAAATAAGGTGGGACTTCCACTAACAATTCCTCCGGCGCCGGCGGCACTTGAGCCACCTCCTTGACCACCCCCAATAGTGACAGTGTGTTGGTTAGGAGTTGCCTTCAGCGCGATGTAAGCAGTCATACCATCGATGCCTCCGCCTTCGCCGAAGACATCATTGAAGGTAATAGTTTGAGGATCGGTATCGGCAAGGGCTGTATACCTGCCTCCGCCGCCACCACCGCCAGCGACAACAAGTAATCTGCCATTCAATGTCAAGGACGATCCCGCACCACCACCACCGCCGGTATCCCTGGCAGTACCGCCTGTACCATATCCAATTCCACCGGGAGTTATCCCAGAAGCCAGACCAGCTCCCCCCTTTCCACCTGCCAAGAGCACCACTGTTTGTCCCGGTGTGACAGGTACTGTTCCCGATAGTTTAGCACCTGGACCACCGTTGTTGCTAATTACACCACCAGCAAGAGCACCTCCACCTTGACCGCCTGCAACAATGAAACTCATCGCCGTAGCGCAGGCTGGTACAACAACAGTGGCTGCAGCCGAGTTTGTGCTAACCGCCGAGACGGAGCTGGTTTGAGTGACAGTACAGGCAGATGTAGATGAAGTGCTTGACGAGGAAGTGCTTGATGTTGAAGTACTTGTTGAGGATGAAGTGGTAGCAGAGGAAGTGGTAGTAGAGGAAGTGGTTGATGCCTCAGATGAAGCGATTGATGATAAAGTGATTGATGATGAAGTGGTTAATGAGGATGAAGTGGTTAATGCCTCAGATGAAATGGTTGATAAAGACAAAGTGGAAGTGGTTGGTGCCTCAGATGAAGTAGCTAATGAAGTTGATGTGGCTAATGCTTCAGATGAAGTGGTAGTAGAGGAAGCAGCTGGAGGCGTAACAACCGTGATGACAGTGATAATGTCAGTCTCTCCAGTTGGTGTAAGTGTTGTTAGCCCAGTGCTTGTACCTGTAGACGTAATAGTTGTAAAGGACGTAGCTGGAGGCGTGACAAGCGTAATGACAGTGACAGTCTCACCAGGAACAGTTGGGCTTATAGTTGTCAGCCCGGTGGTTGTCCCAGTAGACGTAATAGTTGTAAAGGACGTAGCTGGGGTCGTAACGAAAGTAATAACAACAGTAGTGCCATTACTGTCCACAGGTGGGATGGTTGTGAGTCCTGTAGTCGTGCCCGTAGATGTTAAAGTTGTAACTCCACCGGGTCGTGTAGTTGAGGACGACGTGACAGGAACAGTACTGGATGGAATCGTGGTAAAGATGATAACAGTTGGTGGATCACCAGGATTTGCAGGGGGGACAGTTGTAGTACCAATTCGTGTTCCAGTGGATGTAGTTGTGACCGTGGTCTGAGGAGCCGGTGGAACAAAGGTGATGACAGTGTCTGTTCCAGTGGTTCCAGTACCTGTGATGGTAGTCGCTGAAGGTACCGTACCTGTGCCAGTGACCGTGACGGTTGTAATTGGCCTGGTAGCGACAGGCTCAGTAGTCGATGGAACATATGTAATTACAGTGTCGGTTCCAGTGATGCCAGTGCCTGTGATAGTAGTTGCATAAGGCGTTGTATCTGTACCAGTGGATGTGATAGTTGTAGTTGGCCTAGCAGGAATAGAAGGAATGAAGGTGACTACTGTGTCGGTTCCAATGGTTCCAGTGCCTGTGATAGTTGTAGCATAAGGCGTTGTACCCGTGCCAGTAGATGTGACAGTTATAGTTGGCCTTACAGGTTCAGGAGTCGAGGGAACGAAGGTGATTACTGTATCTATTCCAGTAGTGCCAGTGCCTGTAATAGTGGTTGTATAAGGCGTTGTACCTGTACCAATAGATGTAATAGTGATGGTTGGCTTAGCAGGTTCAGGAGTAGAGGGAACGAAGGTGATCACTGTGTCGGTTCCAGTAGTGCCCGTGCCCGTGATGGTTGTTGCATAAGGCACTGTACCCGTGCCAGTAGATGTGACAGTTAATAGTTGGCCTTACAGGTTCAGGAGTCGAGGGAACGAAGGTGATTACTGTATCTATTCCAGTAGTGCCAGTGCCTGTAATAGTGGTTGTATAAGGCGTTGTACCTGTACCAATAGATGTAATAGTGATGGTTGGCTTAGCAGGTTCAGGAGTAGAGGGAACGAAGGTGATCACTGTGTCGGTTCCAGTAGTGCCCGTGCCCGTGATGGTTGTTGCATAAGGCACTGTACCCGTGCCAGTAGATGTGACAGTTAATAGTTGGCCTTACAGGTTCAGGAGTCGAGGGAACGAAGGTGATTACTGTATCTATTCCAGTAGTGCCAGTGCCTGTAATAGTGGTTGTATAAGGCGTTGTACCTGTACCAATAGATGTAATAGTGATGGTTGGCTTAGCAGGTTCAGGAGTAGAGGGAACGAAGGTGATCACTGTGTCGGTTCCAGTAGTGCCCGTGCCCGTGATGGTTGTTGCATAAGGCACTGTACCTGTACTAGTAGATGTAATAGTTATAGTTGGCCTAATAGGGTCTGGAGTAGAGGGAACGAAGGTGACTACTGTGTCGGTTCCAGTGCCTGTAATGGTTGTTGCATAAGGCACTGTACCTGTGCCTGTGGATGTGACAGTTATAACTGGCTTTGAAGGGGTAGGGACATATATAACTACTGTATCAGTTCCGGTCCCAGTGATCGTAGTCGCTGAGGTCACAGTACCTGTGCCTGTGGATGTAACAGTTGCAACTGGCTTTGAAGGGGTAGGCACAATAACCACGACGGTCCTGGTTCCGGTTCCAGTATTAGTCAGAGTAGTTGTTGTAGGCGAAGTGACTGAACCGAAACTGGTACTTGTTGTGTATGCTGGAGGAACCGAAGTGATAATCACAGTGCCCTCGCAAGTCGGGCAATTGGAGGCAGGGGGTACTGTAGTGGTTCCAGGGACACTGCCGGTTGTTGTGACGGTTATGAAAGAGCCAGGGGGAAGTGTCACTACAACGGTTCCTACACAGGTAGGGCAGCTTGAAACAGGGGGTACTGTAGTGGTTCCAGGGACAGTTCCAGTAGTTGTGATTGTCTCATAGGGAGGTAGGACAAGGGTGACAACAACTGTGCCTTCACATGTAGGGCAGCTCGCAGCTGGAGGAATCGTTGTAGTTCCCGGAGCAGTTCCAGTGGTTGTGACCGTCGTGAAAGAGCTAGGGGGGACTGTAACTACAATGGTGCCTATACAAGTAGGGCAGCTTGAGGTAGGGGTTACTGTGGCAGTACCAGGTACAGAACCGGTAGTGGTGAGTGTAGTATAAGAAGCTGGAGGAACAGTAACAACTACAGTGCCCCCGCACGTTGAACAACCTGACGAAGGGGGGATTGTGGATGTACCAGGCGAAGGACCAGTAGTGGTAACTGTTGTGTAAGAAGCAGGAGGAACAGTAATAATGACGGTACCCTGGCAGGTAGCGCAGATTGAAGCCGGGGGCACTGTAGTAGTACCAGGCACAAAACCGGTTGTGGTGATTGTTGTGAATCGACTAGGGACTGAGGTGACCCAAACGGTGGTGAAGCATGACTTGGAGCAATCTGTCGCAGGAGGGATGGTTTCTGTGCCAGGGGCAGTACCAGTAGTGGTCAATGTTACGACAGGACCGGTTGGTTCAGGTCCAGGAGTAACTGTAACGACGACAGTACCTCCACAGCCTTTGGTGCAACCAGCAGAAGCGGGGATAGTAGTTGTGCCAGGAACAGTACCAGTATGGGTCAGGGTTGTTGTGAGAACCGGGGGCACAATCAGTGTGGCCGTGCAGTAGGTGCAGCCAGATGAAGCGCTCACAAAGCTAGAATCCGGTACCTTGGCGGTCACAGTTACCGTGACTGGGCCAGGGCATATGGCTAGCGTTGTCTTGCCCCCATCAGAGGCAGGGGGGATATAAGAGATATAAGGAGTTGGCCCTAGCTTGGTGACAGTAATGCAACCCTCACATACAGGAGGGACACCAGTAATGACAGTTGAAGGTTCACCCTCGCCAGTGGGGGGAATGGTAGTACAGAAAGGGGAGGGAACAGTAGTGGTGATCGTTATGCAATCCTCACAGGGAGGAGTGACGCCGGTAATGACAGTTGAAGGACCTCCCTTGGTAGCGGGAGGAATTGTAGTACAGAAAGGAGTATCGGCGGTGGTTGTGATAGTCACACAGTCTTCGCAGGGACGCTCGTTTCCAGATCGTGAAGGGGTTCCCAGGGCTGTGGAGGAATCGGGCGAGCCAGATCCAACCAGGCTACTCTGGACCTTAGCGGACCCTGGATACTCGGTGTAGTGTCTGAGATTGTCAGTTGTTAGTTGAGAGTGTAACATGAATGCATCGCATTCTTACCGAGTGATTGTGCTGGTCAGCGTTTTGCCATCACATACGACTTCGACAGGCTGAAGCTCTACAACTTCGATGCCGCCGTCGGGGAGACAGGCCTTTAGCCCGGGAACAGCGAGGACACTGCTGGCCAGGCCGAGAGCAATAGCTGCTCCTCGTTCAAACGAGGACGACGGGCGCATGACTTGGAGACAGTCGAGGTGAGAGAAGGCAAGGGTCAGTAACTAATGGAATAAAACGGGGGTGAACTGTGTTCGGATATTTGATCTTTGAGCAAGGATTTTCCTGTATAAATACAGAAACTTCAACTGTTCTCAATTATCAAAAGGAAAGAAAAGATGAAGACATTCCATATTCAGCAATTTGCCTTGTTGTGAGATCTCTGTGTTGAGCATAGCTGATGAAAGCCCTTATCCACGAGGGATAGCCCTGTTCGTCTCTATTCACTGCAGTTCAAGGGCCGAATTTAGGTTTACTGGCGCTCTGGCAAGCCCGATATGTTGACATCTCGTCATCCCCGGATCGTCATGCTTCCACGATCTCTGTCTCTAAGGGGAAATCCCCCATGATCCAAGGGATGATCCCTGCTCAGCTGAGACCAGTTTCCAAGATCCTTGGCGACGTAGTTATTGTCAACTTGATGGCGAAATGTGAAGTATCTTCTCTATTCGCTCTAGTATGTCTGTTACCAGCAACTGTAGAAGCAAGATTTTACTGTGGACATGGCTCCACGCGATCATTTCGTCAAAAGTCCCCCCACTATCAGAGTCAAATTTTAGCATCAGCTTTTGAATTCGCGTCTTTGACCAGATGCACTGAGACCTTGACATCCCTGGGGGTGCCAAGGGCTTCCTACACTGTGATCCACCTCGAGCACTGAGTTAGCAGATCGCCCTTCAGGCTATGCTGTAATCGGATGTGGCCGAATTTGTAGGCCATGGTCGACGGGGCACCATTACCGACATTTGAAAATGTTCTCACATACTCTTCGTAAAATAATATGCATGGTCATTCAAGGGTTGATGGGAGCCTTGTTGTAGAAACTTGGACTCGATATAAATAAGACCTATCGAACCTGCGCAGTTTCTCGCCTAGGGCATTCTTTTAACCCCGTCTATCCTTTTTCAAGCCACAAAGCCACTCTTTTCGACCATGAAGCACTGGTCGCTATTCACTCTCGCCTATCTCCTCAACGGAGATATGGCTATCGGCACCAAGTTGCCTGCCAACTGCGCCACAACGACTGTACTCTCGGTTATAACGACAACCATTTGCTCTGCAGGTTCACCCGCTGTGCCAACGGCTCTCATGACTGGTGGTAACGGCGATGTTCCTGACCAATACAGCCAGCCAGCTTCGGCTCCCTCCGCTGTCATTCCTGGCTCTGCCCCCCACGTCTCCATATCCCATGGATCCACCGAGAGTCCCTCGGATGGAACCGATGAAAACGTAGCCAAAGAGACAGAGACCCTTCAAACTGGAGCTGGTCCCCATACTGGCGAGGCTAGTGGCGCTACTCAGGCTGTCAAACCCACGAATGCTCCGGCTGTTGGCGCAGGAGCCAGTGCCAGCAACGGCAGCTCCGAGGCAAACCCCATCGCTTCGGGTCAAGATAGTTCTGTTAGAGGACAGCACAGCACAGCCACAGACACGACCTCGGAGACCCCCGAGGCACCTTGGGTTGTTTCTGGGGCCTCAGGTTCTGAAAATAACTTCAGGGTTAACGCGATGATCGTGGCTGGAATCGTGGCCCATTTCGCGCCGATGATGATCCATTTTTAATTTTTCGTCGACCCATCAGATTTGGGTGCCGTTATCAAGGAGCGTTGTCTGCTCAAAATGTTCTTTCAGAGAGGATACGGAAGAGCCACGTAATCGCCCCAAGGGGTGAAGATGATGCAATGGCTGTTGAACCTCGCTTCTCTATATCCTAGATAGCTCTGCCTGTTAAGAAAATCCTTAATTCTATTTATGCTTTTTACCTGAAAAGATTTTACTAATATATAAGTCACTTTTAATAGATAAATGTACTGGCAACATAAGTCCCCAATAATTGCCTCTTTGAGTATGAAAAAGAGACAGAAGATTTTGCAAATATGATATAACATAATGTGCTTTGAAAAAGTTCCTGATGTCAGGAAGTTGGACGGCGCTCCGGGGCTCTTATACTAGCTATAGCAGAGTCTAATTAAAATTAAAGTACTAATCTGCTGACTACTAACCCCTGTTTATTAACTGTGTCGCTAACGCTAGTGCCAAGAATCATACGCGTTACCTGCTTAACGGGTTCCTTAGGAATGGCCTGACAGGTGATGCTTGCTTGCATCGGGCGCCTTACCCCGCAAGGCTGGTTCATGGCTTGGGGTAGCCGCAGACAATGGAATACTTATTTCAGCTAGTACGCTCTAGAACTTGACGAGTACATTACTTATTTCGGCTAGGCTAGCTTGGGCTTAAGTGGACAGGATAATTAGTTACATAACAACAGAGGGATGTGGGGGCCTCAGGCACAAATGTCTCACAGAAATGCCACTTTCAGTCTGCCGCCTCCACATCATTTGATTCCTTTCGCCAGGTTTAGACTACCTTCCGTGCTGAGCTGTACTAGTCTGGATTTGTGCCATAGACTAACATTCAATGCCTCACCAGGCGGGCGTGAGATTAAGAATGTTGTCAGTACAGTACATATGCGGCAGCGCAAATCACGATGTCAATTGAGCACCAGTCTTTGCCTTTCTGTTTCACTAAGTGAGATGGATGCCATGCTGCACGCACTAACAAATTAAACGGCCGCAAGTGCGATTCGGCCGAGTACGGACATAGTCGGAGCGGATGTACGGAGTAAATGCACCAGTACTGGAGACATGATCTCCATCTCCCGATATCAAAGCGGCCATGCCACTTTGAGGTGTACCAGCAGGGGTCAGTGAGCATCGTGAAACCAAAACAGGAACCTCGCTTCAACTTTCGTTTAAGACAGACTCTTCAGAGACCAAGCCTTTTTGGTCTCGCCCTGCAAGGTACGTGTCATCGCCACCAATACCGTAACGGCACCATCCCCTTCCAACCCTTGTGGCTTGATATCAACCCTTAGATTTCAGAGTAATTGCCGTCTAATTTCAATCTGATCGTCTAAACCCTGTACCGAGCGGGATACTGGAAAGTGAACATTAACCTATTTTGTTATATTCAGCTGGTGTACTCCGTAGAAGCTCGTGAGCCGAAAACGTCATAGACGATAGCATTCGGGTGTAGTCTGATCCGAGGCTTTTTTTTAGCCTATTTGATTGTCAGCACCACTAGTCTTCGAAGAGTCGGATCGTAAGATCAAGGGTTTCAACGCTGCCCATTATTCCAGCTTGACAGGGTTCAATACAATGTGCCTTTTCGGCAGGCCCGAAGTGCCACACAATGTCATGTCTATCGGGAAAAAGAATGTTAATGAGAAATGACATCTTGAAGCCTGGGGGCGTGAGATGGTAACCCCCGTTTACTGGCAGTGTCGCTAACCCTGATCTAATGTCCTAGTCACCTAGTGCCAAGGATCCCTAATCCTGCAAATCATGACACGACGGGAGAAGCTACCCGCAACCGACCAAACCGAAGTGGCTATGTTTAGAAAACTCTATTCCACAGTTCAGCTTCCCAGGCTTTGTCGTTCGTAATGCCAGTCTTTAAAAACAAAACTGATTGCCCTACTTCTAACATTCATCTCCGTCATATGCTACTTGAAGTCTCTCGTTATTATTATTCGAAACCATGGATGGACAAAGCAGCGTCTATTTCAACCCTACAGAGCCAGATCTCATCTCCTGTAACCAGGATGTCAGCCCGATGTCACCTGAGCTAGACATGGCCTGTTCTTGTCCACTCTTGCATCCGTGAGTGTAACGGACGAACTCTAACCTGCATGCATACAGAAAGACTAACAACCCTTGCAGAAGCTTTACAGGCCCTTCTATGTGCACATTCTCGAACCACATCGGGTATTATGCTGAACCTGAAGTACTGCCCCCTTATTATAACACAATCACAACCCCAGATTCAAATCTATATTCGTCGAATCCATATAATTCTCCAATGTCCATGCATCCAAACATCAACAATGACTTCACCTTAAGCCCCGAAAACGGTCCAAATGTCGGTTCTGGTGCCGGTTTTGGGGCTTACATGGATATCCCTCTATGTAATGCAGGGTCATTTCAACCCTGTATAACGCATACGCCTCGCCTATTAGACACAGGGTCCATTTCAACAACCCGGAATCCGGACAGTACCTCAGTTCGAAATGACAACTGCCTGTCATCGCCCAGCATTGGCCATGAAACAGTCGATATCACAATAAATAAGGATGCTGAGCCAGCTGAATGTGACTCATCCTCTCAGTCCGATGCTCATCAGTCTTCAAAATCTGAGTCCGATAAGAAAAGTGAGTCTTTCCCACTCTAGGCAGCAGTACGTCTACTGACCTCTAACTTCTAATAGCCAATGCAAATCCGGTTCCTCCCCTTATGTTCAATATCATTGAAGACAGCTTTCGCTATCCATGCTACGGAGAAGGCTGCAACAAGACGTTTGCACGCAAGGAGCATGCCACGCGGCACTACAGAACGTAAGCTGACTGAAGAACATATAATAACCCTCATGACTTAAAGATGTATAGGAAACATGAGAAAAGTAAAGAATATCTGGCTTGTGAATTCTGTGGCAAGAATACTTTCAACCGATCGGATAATCTAAACGCCCATCGCAAGTTACATGCCAGATCAAGACCAAGGAAAAGCAATGCAGTTCATTTTGTCCCTGATGCTGTTTCAGCAATGCAGAGAAATCGCAAGAGACGGAGACCAAGATTTGATGTATAATAAAAGAGGTTTTACTTATAGAGAGCAGTAACAGAAAAGCTAATCTTTATAATATACTTATAATATACTTATAATATACTTAAAAATATTTATTTATTTATTTTATATTTAAATTATATATTTAAATTATATATTTAAATAATTATATATAGAAATTTAAAAATTAATTTAAACTTAAATCTTAAACTTAAATTAATAAAATTAATCTTTCTTTAAAAAAGAGCTTTTAAATATTTATTATTATAAGTAAAATAAAAATAAAGAAGCTATAAATAACTTAAGATTTAGTTTTATAATAGTATTTAATGTACTTACAAAGCAGAACAAGTATAACTACCAACCATCTTAAACCAGTCCCAGATCTCCACATTCGATGGGAACTCAATAATATTAGCTAGGGTTTGGGCCATCTTCACGCCATTATTAGCCATATGCTTCAATGTCTGTAGAATCCAGGCACGCATTGCAGGGTCTTGAGTGTTTCTGGCACACGAATACAACGGTGATAAGACAGCTGAACACTCAAGTATCTGCAACGGCGAGAAAGGGAGTGTATTCTGGGGTCTGGCATCAGGAAGTATAATTTGAGGAACAGAAGCGCAGATTGTCCAGACCAGCTGTTCGATGTCCTCAGCAGCCTCAGCACTGGCTGTGAGCTGGTGAATGAAGTTTGCCACACCAAGACGCATGATACGATATTTATTCAAAGTCTGGGCCGCCTTGTGGTCCGGATAGACGTCGTAAAAGCAGTCAAAGGCTCCAGCTTCACATGTATCCCTCTGGTATGGCCGCCACAAGCATAATAGCTTATTTTCCTCGTCAAGTATATCAAGGGTATACTCTCTTGCGCGCTTTAATGCGTCGCTCAGGCCCATTTTGCCATTACGTACCTTGATATAGACGTTGACAAGTCGGATATAGTGGCCGATCAAGTGCCATCGGTCACTCTGTATGTAGCTGCCTAACTCATTGTATAGTCCTATCAAGTGTTCTGGAAAGTCTACTGCATCAGCGCCGCAGCTTAGTATTGTGACAAGGATACTCTGAGTAGCAAGCTGTAGCATCGCCGGATTTAGAAGCTCGCCTTTGGGGAGGGACCGAACTATAGAGAGCGAACCCATGGCATGTACTTGCAGAAGGCCAGGGGCCTCTAATGGTTGGTAATGTTGGAAAGCCATCTTGTCGTAAAAGTCCAGGAGGAGCACAGATTGAAGGGCCGTCGCGCTGAGTGACTGAGAGGGTGCATTACTAGTTGGTTGAATCGATGATTGCACAATCATGGCAATGCTTCGTATGGCTCTGAAGTAATATCTGTTTGCCAGAGGTATTAAATCATAACGATTTAATTGGAATGCCATAAAGGCCAGGCTGGCAGCGTCGACAGACAATTGCAGGGGCCCATTGGGAACTGAATCTGCTAGGAGCGCTGGTAAGGTACCGAATGCAGATGAGTAGGTGCAGATGAATAGAGAGAGGAATGAGTGTCGTGACGATATATCAGGGGTCCATTGAGGTGCGGATGGCAACCGACTGGCTCTTTGCCGTGTCAAAGCTTTTTGCATGGTGTTCCGAGTTTCGTCCCGGAAAATAAGCTCATGTGAGGTGCGGTACCCATGACAAGTTAATTTAGCCCTGCGACATTGAGAACAACCCGTAGGAACCAAGTCACACTGCATAGATCACGTTAGTAACATATCATCAGAAATTGAACCTAAGCAGTAGCCAACTAGTGAAGCCGGGGCTCTTACGCGAGTCTTTCTCTTCCTGCAAGGAGCGCAATCCTTTGATAGGCGGCCGTAGAATACCATACTTCTGGCCTCCAGTGAATTCCGGTTCACTGCCTATCAATATGCCCTTCTGTTGTTGTTTGCCTGGATCGTGATGATTGACGAGTCTGGGGGTGCAATGTTGGCCTGGAGCGGGGGGCAGCTCCTGATTTTTATGCTTTACGGAACGCTAGCCTTCCAAGGTAAGGTTATACAGCTCAGGCCACTATATGAGTAGTCTAGTGCCTTATAGTGGAAATCAATAACAATAAAGTTTCACCCCTTGCTTTGATCTGTATACGCTAGAACCATATCCGGAAAGGCAGCCCTAACCTTGTAAAGCAATAGTTCCGTAGTCAAGTTGGGCCTGTGGATTAGCGCACGGTAAGTTCCGACTTTGGATTTCTGCTGCGCCCTTTTTCACAAGCCGCCGTCAAGCTAGGTATATCCCTCCCAGGTCTCCCAACTGGTGGCCAGGCGCCGGTCGAGTGCGTTGTCGTGCAAGGCTACAGAAGTCAGTCTGGTACTATCAGGGAGACGTTTGTTATCGCAGATGTATGTATTTAATTAATTCTGTTCGGCTTTATTAAGCTTTTTAATTTAAGAAGTCTCAGGTGGTTCGTACAAGACTGTCAGTTAAACGTCTGTATGTAGCTGATAGCTGCCCCTAAGGTTAACCTTTATTATGCTGTATTCATAATACAAAGGGCGGCACTTAAGTCACTTTCAGATCCTGCATACAAGCGCACCGATGCAGCGACAGACCAGACCAGAACTCTATCCCTTATGTCTGGATACTGTAGTATGTGAGTACATTGCTGACTTAACCATTTAATGGCCTTAAAAGATAAAAGCAGAAGTCGAGGCTGCAAATCAGATTGTAAGACTTAAAAATGCAGCACTTGGACAGGTTTATGATAGACACAATAAGTGATAATTCCACGGACCAAGGATATTCCAGTTATCGAGGTCAGTGTTTTGCAGCTACCCTCTTACAGCAAGCTTTCAATGGCCATCGCATGATTCTGAGCGCAGACTCCAGCTATCTATCTCTTCAGAGATCTCGTGGCACCTTCCCCATCGTGGTCTTCAGGATAGTGATAGCTAAACCTGCAAATATTGCCAATACAAAAGCCCAAGCTCAATGCATTCGGATAGGAGGCCTTCTCGGCCCTAAATGTGTGAGGCGCATGATGTAAGCATTAGCTGTCAGGTCTATCAACTCAAAATAACACTCTTGTAAAGTCAGTCCCAAAACCTCTCAGACAATCCTGATATCACTGATGAGTTCGTAGATGTCGCGAGTGACAGTAGTGTATGTTATAAGACTTATGTATTGTTACTTTCAGACTATAAATTGTCTCCTTGAGTCCCGCTTTGTGATTATAGTTATATTAATTCCGCAAGACTAGTATGTTTTCCTTTAGAAGCCACGAGATAGTTATGCAAGATGCATTTGGAATTATAGTTATTATTATAGAAGCTACTAGAATAAAAAGAAACCACTAACTATATGTTAAGGTATATTATATTAGTATGTAGAGTTAATCCTAACTATCTTGAAATTATAAGCTTCTTCAGCTTTAAGGACTGAAATCGTACTGGAGTTATAATAAGAAAAGGAGTATAACTCACTCTCAAGAAGGAGCAGGGTCCTGACTAAGCGGTCAATTGTAAATAAAAACTACCGGGTAGTTAGCTATCTGGCCAGCACCAAGATAAATAGCATGGCCCAGTTGGCTGAGAGTTTCTAAATGCTTCGTTTATCAGCTTTATAGTGGATTCAGTCCGG
The DNA here is from genome assembly GCA_013186775.1 of Fusarium dlaminii. Taxonomy (NCBI): domain Eukaryota; kingdom Fungi; phylum Ascomycota; class Sordariomycetes; order Hypocreales; family Nectriaceae; genus Fusarium; species Fusarium dlaminii. The sequence continues at coordinate 7,725 of JAAOAL010000097.1, read as the reverse complement.
ATGGCTAGCCTATTTTAGAAGCAGTGTTGTGGCAAGCGATGAAATGATTTGAAATCGTATGTAGATCATGATCCTAGACGTCGGAGATGGATGAATTTTAATAATTAAAGCTGATCTAGTATACATACACATTTCATGAAACTACAAGAAGATGACCTATAAATGACATAGCAGTTATCTTGCTACTATTACATCATCACTTACCAGTATCACTATCACATTATTAGCTTCCCCTTTCTCAGCCATTCATTATGCTTGTCCTCGTTACTGGTGTCACTGGCAATCTTGGCCTACATTTGATCGAGAGCCTCTCCTCTCGTGGGCACAAGGTCCGAGGTCTCGGTCGATCTCCCAATAAACTCACAGAGGAGCAGCGCTCGAAACTCGAGAGCTTTGTCAAGATCAAGAATTATTATGATATCGATGCTCTTGATCAAGGTTGCAACGGAGTTGATGCTATCACCTGTTCTTATGCAGGAACTCCTGTGATGCACCTCGATGCCTAGCTCCTCCTCCTACGAGCCGCTGAGCGAGCCGGCGTTACCTGCTTTCTTGCTGCGAGCTGGAACTGCGACTAGGGACAACTGCAGCTTGGAATGCATCAGAGTTACAAGTTGTGAGCTAGATGTGTTATTTGCAGTTGAGACTTGTGGCTGAGAGCTTATTCCGGCAGACAGAACTTAGCATCAGAGTTACGATGCATGCATCGCCTTTTATCAACAGGCCAAGCTTACCTCGGGTATCAAACCCATCTGGCTCTTGACAGGTGGTCTGACCGAGGTCTATTTTTCTGTTCCTGGTCACGGAAACTTCTCTCCTGCCTACAACGGTCCATGGGATCCGGAAAACAAAACTGTCGATATCTGGGGAACTGGCCACGAGAAGTGGGACTTGACCACAGAAAAGGACGCTGCCGAGTTTTCCGCTGTCGTCATTGGACGTGATGACGCCCCCGAGGGAGGATTCTGGGAATTGCACTCTGGCGCCTACTCACCCCGCGAGCTTGCAGAGATCTACAGAAAAGTTAGAGGTGTTGAAATCACCTTCAAGGAACGAGGTTCTCTCGATGATCTGAGGAAGCTTGCGTCGGGGAAACACCCTTAAGTCTCTGACGCCGCACTTTAAGTTTTGTCCCTCAGGCTCTGTGACCCGTAGTCCATTGTCTGACGTAACTTTCACTGACATTCACAAGGCCATGGACATTCCGTTGGATGAGACTGCTATCCATACCAGTATCCCAAGGCTTTACGCAAAGCTTTGACGTCCTTAATTAATAAGATCCTTGCGACTAAGGATTATCTCGGCGGTGTAGGTTCTACCGTCGTCGATATATTCTACGTGCCGGCTATGCAAATACTTTACCAAGCTGGCCAGGTCTGCCTCAGAGCAGCGTGCAAACATCCGATCTTAATGAAAGAGAGTCCCTAGTGCGGAACCTAACGAAGTAGTAAATATAAACAAGAATCTACAATACATAATAGGCTAAATCCCAGTTATTCTATTTGTTAACCCTTGTTTGTCTAGATTGAATCGGTGCCTTGAGAAACCTCTAGGAAGAAGATCCTACCTGCTATAATAGGCTAAGACGGTTGGCTGCCTGAAGCCAATGATAGAAACAAAGCCTTAGTCAGCCATCCATGTTCATTAATGCTGTTCATTATATACCTCACTGTCGAATTAATCTCATAACACTAAATCTACAACACCTCCAACTTATAGATTAAAAGCCTCTAGTCCTCTAATTTATCTCTTCAAGCTTCTTGACTCTTCAGATAGTTCGATGCCAACTTCATCACCATGCTTATTGACTTTCCGAACGAGATCCAATGTCAGATCATTCGTCTCCTCGACCCCGTCGGACTCATTTCACTGAGCCAATCCAGCAGACACTTTAGACGTCTTATAAACCCGCAAAAGAGACACTTAATCGAGCGTCTCCTTCAAGTCGAGTTGTTGACTGAGCACGGCGGTCCAACTCTCACCTTTCGGTCAAGGGACAGCAAATTAGAGCCCAGTTGGCAAGATGAAGCTTGGGAATCAATGCGTTGGGCTTGCACCGATTGCCTTCGTCTTCTTCCCCACAAATGCTTTGACAATCAATCCTTACTACGGCTTGGCTACCGGAAGCCTCTTCCGGAGTCTGATGCTGCTCGCATGATTACTACCTGGGAACATCGCCCCGACTGGCGGCCTGAGCATCGATTGATGCCCGGCTCTGAGGCATATCGTTTGGAGAAAAGCAGACGTGAGCTTTACTTTTTCGCGGTGACAAAGGGCGTCATGTGTGATGTCGAAGGGGATCCGGCTGAACACTTGGACAATCTAGACGTCACTGTTTTGGTTGGGTTTGAAAAGCTGTTTGAGAAAGAGTTTCGCGATATGGACGATGATGAACAACTGGAGCTGTTTGATGGAATCGCCTTGTCAATTGAGAATGACGACTGTGGCAAGAAGAGATATCCTCGAAATTGTAATGAGTGTCGATTCCGCAAAGGTCTCTTTTCTTACACTCGGTTTGCGGGCGATCGTGGCAGTCAAAACTTTCCCGTCGTCCCGAGTCGGCGAGTCGCTTTTGCGGGAGATATAGATCGTCATTTCCCAGGATTCTTGAGTACATTGAGAAGCAAGGAACCGTCCGCCCGCAATACCAACCTCACTGGACGTCTGTATTCGATGTACATGGCACGGTGCACCAGATGCGAGAGCTGGCAAGAGATTCGGTCTTTCCGCATAGAAGGGCTCCATAACGGATGGAGGCACAGTCTTCACGGGGTAACAGAGTTGCTGGGCAAAGATTGGGACAGGATGTGCTGCAACAGGTGCCTCGTTGATACCAGAGGCCGAGGAGAACTCGCTGAGTATTTGAAGAAATGGATCGTGAGACTCCTTGACAAAGAGCTTAACGTTCTTGCATCACGTCTGTGCCACCATTTCAACTCTCACCACTACACGCCGGTTTGCCACCTTCCAGAAGCTGAGGCTGGGGAGTGGAGAGTTCTCCTTGAGCAGACGCCTTGGTTTAGCCCAGGTGACAACTTGAGCTTATTACGTAAAGATCTTGACCTTATCAACACCCGTTGCGGACAATGGAAAGATCTGTTGGATCGAGCGAAAGAGGGTGATGGTAAGAATTCGCTACCTCAGGTTCTTGATGACCTTTACGACGAGTGGATCCGTCATTCAGATGCCATCGAAAGTGAATGGAAGTGGTTGATGGGTTGTAAGGACGAGGTTGAAGATAATCCCGAGCTTTTGGTTGATTGGGCTCTTGACAGAGATGGGGCTGCCTTTGCGTAAATTTGGATAGGTCTTTGTACATATCATACTGACGTTCGAATGCATAGGTCAACGACGAGTTAGGTGCACGATTTACATGAGCTTATAGCCATAATGCACTCCGTCCTTTCTATATCAGAATCTCTAGCAGGGAGTCATGGAAAAGGTCAATGTTAACTAGAATTCGTCATGTGCTATAGGTTTAATCATATGGATTGTCCCATCCACCCTCGCTACATAGCTGCCCTGCCACTACGGTCTTGGGAAGTCTGCAAGTTTCAACCCTGTGATTTCCTTTTCAGCAGCACTTATTAAGGGATCAATGAGTCCCTTCAAGCGACAATTATGTTTAACAATAGTTGCAGGCTGCTCTTGGTTCTCAGCCACTAAGGGATTGGATCCGACTTTCGAATCACCCTTTCCAAACAAACCACCGTTTGCAGAGCTCTGAGATACAGTAGACGGACCAAACAGACTAGGAGTAGGCTGAGGAGAGCCACCGAACCTGCGAGTCTGTTGAGGACTGTTGGTGGTCTGAGAAACAGTCGAGGGCCCAAAAAGACCACCGGAAGGTTGAGGCGTTGATATAGAGGCATTATTAGTCTCAGGTTGTGTAGGTTTTGATTGACCCCCAAAAAGACCTCCAGCCGCGACGACCGTAGATGAAGTCTCAATGTTCCATTTGCCGGAATAATTCGCGACAGGACCTTGGCTTTGCGGCCCGAAATAGGCTGGTGACTGAACAGTTGCCAAAGATGCGAGAAGAGAATCAAGGGATAGCTTCGGGAATGGCGGCGACGGACGAGGGTAGAGACCCAGCTTCTTCATCGCTTGCAATAAACTTCCCAGCCGCATAGCTTGACATGCGGCATTGCATCCTACGCTTCCGTCAAGAATCCTGTCGTGGAGTTTGTCTAAGCCATCAAAGAGATGCTCGAAGATTTCGGTCCTAGTGTTTTCAATTTGACCTATGATCTTTAGTCAGGGTCATTTATCTTCACTTGCAACGTACTCGAAACATCTGCCCGGATCGGCAACCCGAATGTTGATGGAACATCGTCGCTGTGTCATATAGCCAACTTGGTGTAGTTCTCGAAGAGCGACGCATGCTCGAAAACGAACGATGAGAGGATCAGCTGAGCCAATTCTTTGCCTCTAGCCTTTTCGCTCCCGCTGGGCCACCACAAGAGCCAGTTTTCGCTGAAATATGCTACAGCCTCGTGGCATCGTAGATCATCAACAATGGTCGCAATCCCAGCCAGTAGGTCTAGACTAACGCTGCGGGGAATCCAACGTGTCTTGCCATGAATGATCTTCAAGACGAGGGTAAATGCTTCATGATTGAAGATACCTTCGAATTCCCAATGGTAGAGACCATCTGACTCGACTGAAGCCTCTTTGAATTGGCTCGAGAAAACCTTTGCGGCCCGAAGAGAGGCAAGGGTCAGGTGTTTCTTGGAACAAAGGAAATGCTTCTCATCGGGAGGGTTCGGGGTCTCAGATTGAGTAGAAGCCGGCTTAACTGGAACAATGATGAGAGTATCACCTTCAGGATCGATCTCAATGCGGGTGTTTGACATGTTGACTGAATGACTGAACTGTGAAGATGTGTTCAAGCTGAGTTGCTGTCTCAGTTGTTGATCCCCGCAAACTCGCTTCACGTTGCTAATTTAAGGTCGCCCCGCCAACCAGATAAGGACAGGCGTCTGTTTCAAATTAAGCCAAATCGGGGTCCAGTGATGAGATTGAGGGCCGACAAGAGGCTTCAGCCCCAACATAACAGTAAATTAAAACATATAGGCAATATGCCCTTTGTCCTCACCTAATACATAGTATGTCGCTTTTGGCTGAAAGGTTAGACATACTAACGACTGTCTTTAGTGTATAAATGAGGGCTTTCCATTCAATTAATATTAGTCTCATAAGTTACATATTCGTATACTGAACAGTCGTAGTACGTGTCTGCAATATCCCGTCCTCACTATCATTATCCCCGGTCGGGTTATTCTCCAAAGACTCATCCGACCGTCCACTGTAGATGTTGACATCCGTCTTACCCATGCCTTCGGGCCGCAAGCTCATTCTGTTGAAGCGAGTATCATGCTCCAACTCCACGAGCGTATCAAACTTGCGTCGTGGGCCATTTGAACCACCAAAGGTATGGAGACCAAAGTTGGCGCTTCCACTTTGTTCTTCACTACCTTTTCGCGTGCTTTTGTCGCCGAGAACTCGAGGGGCGACGTTCTTGAGAAAGACGCGAAGGGTTGGGAGGGAGCCGCACATAATGAGCAGATTGGCTTCGATGATACTGTCCGTGTCAGATAGGTTAAATGAAAGAGTGTTAAGAACTTACACCCAGAGGCATCCTTCTGCCAATGCCCAACTCTGGTCGGGATTTGACAAGCTCGGCAGAAGAAGAACCAGTCGGACAATGGACGTGATGAGAGTAATGGAACCGATAGCGAATAGTCCGACGAGACCAAGCTTCTGTCGCGTAGACATTTGCAGACCGATGACAGTTGGAATAGGTAACACCAGCAACATGACATCAGTGATGCAGCCAAAGGCAGCCTGGGTGATGTAGATGGGAGGACGATTGATGCATGAAGCCCCAACCGACATCCTAACATCCCATCCTGCAGCGATGGGCTTGCATGCAAACAGAACACTGAACCAGATGCCGACTAGACTAGCACTGCATAGGAAGCCGGTGAAATAGACCGAGTATTGATACCATAGAGACGGCGAGAGGCGATAATAGAAGAAGCAGAGCGTCAGCTTGGATAGGATTGTCGTCGGGATGTAAGTCAGCGTTGTACACATGACGAGTAGGTTAGCCTGGGTGTTGCTGTCGATTGGCATCTCCCATGCATGAACGCCGAGTATTTTGCGGCTGTATGCATTGAGCAGACATGATTGAGCCGCAATAGAGAGGACCTAGATGATTAGTAAACGTCATTGAAGCAGACCGGTTCTCGTACCCAAGCGAAAAGAATTAAATCTGCAATCAATTAATACGATCCCAAGCAAAGAACATCGTACACTTACAATCGTCAATCAAAAACTTGCGCAAAACCACTGCATTCGTATACATCCGCTGCCCCAAAAACGCCGTCGCTATAGCAAACTCCAGTCCGAAAATCCAATACGCATTCCTCACCATCGACGCATCAGTCGTCGGGTTCTCAAAGTCAACTTTGTACCCCGATGGAGGCGCCACCGCAACCTCGACACCATTGACAACAGGAAACGACATTGTAACAGACTTTCAATCAGCCGAGAGTTTATTCTCGCGTAGTGCAACTCAGAACGACATGACGGGTATGAAATGGAAGATAATGAGACGCAGAATCGTTAGGTGTCAACTTGGGCATCAAGTCGTGTAAATCCTTCAAAGTCACATCGTCTACTGATATACACCTGAACGTGATTTGATGATCACTACGCAAAGGGGTATGTTCATGTGAGAGAAAACAGACGACAAATAAGTTACTGGGGTCGAACCTTAATTATTGGGGAAGCGTCGAGATTAGAGGGAAAAAATAAAACGTCAAACTTTACGGGCCGTCCGGGTAGAGAGGATTAGTTATGCCGGCCTTCCATAACAAGTCTAGACTTGTTGAAAAAAGACAGGTTTCAGGTGGTCTGTTCTCACGGTAACTCCGCGCTGTAACGAGCTATGAACAAGGGCCATGACTCGAGATCAAGAGATCGTCATGATTCCCCGCCTTTTACGGTTGACTACGAAATACGAACCGTCAGTCCCAACTGCCGATGTAACGTTCGGGTCATATCCCCTGAGGGTTGCAGGATTGCATGTGCAGCTGATTGAGGGAACAATGGTTCCCCTGAGAACCTTGGTCTCGAGTTCACCGAGACTTTGGGTTGTATCTTATTTAGGGTCTCGTTAAGCCACTGTCAGCGCGGACTTTGAGCTAGCTTTTAGGGTGGGAAGCATGACATCGATTGAGGTTAAGCTTGATTTAGCATTGATATCTCGTCAATCTAGAGCGATATAGGAATTGAACCGTTGAGTCGTCTCGTGGTTTATGACAATTGGCGATTAGATAACCTGTACCAACAGACTCCGTCTCGTACACGATTATTCATACTGTCTGGTAGATGCCTTGCCGTCTTTACCTTGCCTGCCTGTCTCCTCACCTATGGATGAACCATATATCCCGGGGTCATGGCCGAAAACGACCAAGATCATCTATGTAGGATCAACCAACATGCATAATCGAGTAATGCCATGAATCCCTTACCAAATCTGACTTCCAGCCCATCTGACGAACCAATCGCATCCCCCCTCCCCCCAGGCATTCGACTCCATCTGCGTGATTTTCCCCCAAAGAACCAGGGTCCATGAACCCGCCAGTTCCCCAGCCGCTTCTGCACAAGGCGATCTTGCCCATCAACAAAAAGTACCAAAGTTCCCGCACAGACTTG
>JAAOAL010000096.1:0-161569 GCA_013186775.1 Fusarium dlaminii | reverse complement strand
CCCTCTCAAGGTGACATCCCATCATCCCGTTTCATCGCAATCATGAAGACGAGTGCCTCAGTCTTGGCTTGGGTATCAGCCCTCCTCGCTGCTTCACCCGCTGTAGCCATGGAGACCTGCGTAAGCCTATTTCTGTCGCATCCAGGAGAAAAGAATGTCACTGACCTTTCGTGTTTCAGTGTGCCTCACTTGAAGCAAAGGGTCTGAAGCACGTTTACTACCCCGATAGTAACGGCTACAAGACCCGCACTGAGTCGTACTTTTCCGTGTCGTCGCAGCTCGAACCTTATTGTATCGTTCAGCCTGAGAGTGCCAAGGATGTATCTACGATTATCAAGACCTTGACAGCAGATACAAAGTGTAATTTCGCGATTCGAAGTGGTGGACACACCGTTTGGGCGGCGAATAACAGTGAGTTGGGTGCTCGCTTGATTGAGTTTGTCTAATTGTGTGCAGTTAACGATGGTGTCACTATTGACATGGGTGAGTTGTCTTTGCTATTGGCTCGACGTGAAACGACTAACACGCATAGGATTGATGAACAAGACCACGTATGTCAAGAATACGAAGGTCGCTCAGATCCAGGCCGGTTCTATTTGGCGAGATGTCTACGGGGCGCTTGAACCATATGGTGCTACTGCTGCAGGCGGTCGCACTTCGACTGTTGGTGTCGCTGGCTTCTTGACTGGCGGTGGCAATACCTTTTATACTGCCCGTCGGGGTTTTGGCTGCGACCAGGTTGTCAACTTTGAGGTTGTCCTCGGTGATGGGTATGTACACGCACGCTATAACGACGTCTACTAATGTTTCATCAGACGCATCGTCAATGCCAACAAGGACAACAACGCCGATCTATGGAAGGCCCTCAAGGGCGGTTCAGCCAACTTCGGTATCGTCACCCGCTTCGACGTCCAGGCCTTCGACGCTCCTCTCCTCTGGGGTGGCCTAGTCACCTACTCGGCCGAAGAAACCACCGATGCGCACGTTCAAGCCTACAAAGACTGGACCGATAATATCGTCAACTACCAGGATGGTTCAGTCATTCCTTTCTGGAGTTACACTCCTCAGAATGGAAAGATTGGCATCACTGTCTCGTATGAGGATACCACTGGTGCTGTCGCTCCCAAGGCCTTGGACGAGTTCTGGAAGATCCCTTATGAGACCTCCAACCTGCGCAAGGATACTCATCGCAACATGACGATTGAGCTTGAGCTTGTTGCAGGATACCGGTAAGTAACAGTCGCTCTTCTGTCTAACATCGATACTAATGTTGCTAGAAACGTCTGGTTCGCCATCACCTTCAAGAACAAACTCGGCTTGTACAAGAAGGCTCTGGAGCTGCACAAGCAATTCGTCAGCGACTGGAAGGCCCAATCCCCAGACGGTGACTTTATCTGCCATGCCATCTTCCAAGCCATCCCCACCATCTTCTCCAAGCACTCCCTCGAGCGAGGCGGCAACGTCGTCGGTCTTGACCGCGAGAAGGACAACGCCGTCATGTTCCAGGTCCAGCTGATGATCAACGGCGTCGAGCAAGAGAAGATTGCTCGTGAGCGCATGGTTCGCTTCCGCAAGACAATGAAGCAGTACAGTATCGACCAAGGTGCTGCTGTCGACTGGGAGTATCTGAACTACGCCGACTTTACTCAGGATCCTCTTTCTACTTATGGCTCTAAGAATGTTGAGTATATTCGCAAGGTTGCTAAGAAGTACGATCCCAATGGCGTATTCCAGACTAGACTGCCTGGTGGATTCAAGATCTCCAAGGTTGCTTAAAGTACAGTAGTACTTTCCAATATGCTAATAGCAATGTAAATGCAAACATTATACGCATGCGCTTGAATCTACATGTGAGCCGCATATTTACTGTGCCGTCGGTATGCACCTCGCGTCAGCTCGGGTCACTCTCGCAACAGGGGTCCTTGCCTCAATCGTGATAGTGCTATACAGGGTAAGACAATACTTTACAGGTGATTACACACTATGCCGAGTCGAAGAAAAGAGTTGTATAGTATTAACCGTACTAATATTCATTGTTTATTGAGAAAGTTTGCGTTCTCACTTTCGCCGAGCTTTTATTTGCTTCAAGTACGTAGTGTCGATGTACAAACCCATGCCCTCGATCTTGGTTGTTAGAGCAGAATGCAAGCAGCGTTAGATATTACTATAAAAGTAGAACTTGCATTACCTTACCATCACCCCAACTCAATAGATCCAAGCGCTACAAAGAACTACAATACTCTGGGAGTATCTTTAGTGCCTGTAATAAGCATACTTTTAACGTTATCTAGAGTTTTTTCTCCCCGCTATCAACTGTTCTGTTACCTTCGTCATTACTTTGGGGCTGGGCTATGATTGGCCCCCGGGAACATGGATGACATTTTTGATTGGTGCTATCGCACATGCAAATCCACTTCCCAAATAGGACAAAAGAGCGAATTGCTGACATGAGATTTCTTGGTTTGATGATGATTACTCTGTAGTTCGGGGACCTGCATTCGGGAACCGCAGACAACTCGGTATAGCCATGAGATTTCCTGCGGCCACCTTTCTCACTGCGGCGACGGGAAGTTTGACTCCATCACGGCTTTGGAGTTTGCAAGCGAAAAATTTGAGTAGGCCTCGCCAACGCTCTTGTGACAATGTTGGCGCGAGATCTTCTTGGTGTCGAAGCGGATGAGCTCAGTGCTTTGTTTTTCATTGACTACACCAAGAGCTGAACTGGTCATGCAAACATATCATCTGACACCAAGGATGGAGGTCAATATCTGCGTATCGCCAGGGTGAGTCCCTCGCATCCTATCTGAGCTTGAGCTAACAGACCAGGCAATGAGATGTTTGCAATTAAGCTAGCTGGGAAACTCGACAAGAATATTAAGCTCAACTCGTGTCTCGTCAAGATTACTCAAGATGAGAAAGGCTGTACTGTCAAGACGAAGAGCGGACACCAATACCACTCCAAGAAAGTAATTCTTTCGATTCCGACATCTCTTTATCCCAAGATCGAGTTTGAGCCTCACCTACCGCCAGCGAAGAAAGAGCTAGTTAACTCTACTAAACCTAGCTACTACTCAAAGTACATCTTAGTGTTTAATAAACCCTCGTGGCGTAATGCCAATCTCTCAGGTGTACTGACATCTATGGATGGTCTTATTTCATTTACTTGAGATACCTGCGTTCCTGAAGACAAGCAGTACAGCATTACTTGCTTCCATGTCGGTCAGCCCGGACGAAAGTTGTCTCAGCCGTCTGAGCAGGAGCGCAAGGGCACAGTGGTGAAGCAGTTCAACGACGCTTTTGGTACAGTTGTCGACAAAGTCCCCGAGCCTATTAACATCGTTGAGAAGGACTGGCTCAAGGATCCCTGGTTTCTTGGTGGACCTAGCCCAGCGATGAAGCCTGAACTGCTGACTGGTGCCGGAAAATCTATTCGTGATCCCTTCAAGAACAACTTTATCGGAACGGAGACTTCTATTGTTTGGAAGGGGTACATGGAAGGGGCTATCAGATCTAGTATTCGAGGTGCTCGTGAGGTTACTGAAGCGCTTGACTGATTGGCTTATCTATGTGCATCGATGAGAACCGTTGGTCGAAAGACGACATAGATGGCAGCCAGAACTATTGTGTAGGCTCTCCTGTGGATAACATTTCCCTTTACCTGTTCAATTCGCCTTTCCCAAGTTGAACCCTCGTAAAAACATTTGCTAGCATTTTATCTACTGGCCAATTTCTCTGTCTTCTTACTCTGCCGACAATTTCCTCATATCGTGGCGGCTGGCGTGCATTAGTGCTGACTGTTGGAGGTTTCACACTCAACGTTGGGATGAAAGTCCCCAACTTGGGCTGATACTCTTGTCAGAATTTTGATAATTTTAGCTAAAATAAAGTAAAAGAAAATCCTATAAAGGAGTTCCAGTGTTATTTCCCATATCAACTGTTAACTTATTTCCAGGACTGTGTATTATATCTCCCCTTACACCATGTCCATTCTTAGCAAGAACGAAATCAACAGATGGGGAATCGCCTTGCGGAAGTACCGAAACAGTGATGGGAACTTGGGGACAGGTTAGCTAATTTAATATAAGCCCAGTAGTGCAGTGCTCACTGTAGTGCTGGTTGAGGTGCAAGATCGTCATCCAGTTGTCTCTGTCCCGGATCGTAACAGGGGGTAAATCTTCGTACGGACAGTCGACGGAGTAATCGGCTTCTTCGCCGGATTGATTGATAATATTGAGGATGTATAGGTTTGACATGTTTATGGGCTTAGGCTTATGGAGGATGTATAAGGGGTACTGTAAAGCTGCTAACTTTAAGTTGAAAGTTTGAAGGAATATGGAAAGTGATATGGTGGGGAGCCTGGGTGATTTATATGTCCCAACTTTAGGATAGAGCTATTGAATCTAATTACCATGTGACGATATTGTCTTAAAAGGTAATACAGCTGATTTCCGATGTGGTATAGTGTAGCGCTAAAACTGGCCACAATCATTCAGCCAGCCACTATTGAAAACACTAATATACTACAGATACTAGAAGTTGAGTCTAGAACACAACAATATCGTATGCTTTGGCACCTAAGGCGTAGCTGATAAGTGACCAACATGTCTCACTACCCTGCACTATCAGCTACTTGCCAATTAAAGCTCTGGAATCAGCGCTAATAATACCAATATCTCCCTAAAATGGCAGATTATCGCTTCTGTTGCTCATAAATGGAAATTAATCAAGGATTAAGGATATGTTTAAAAATAATTATTTAGATAATATCTAGCAAAGTAATAGATATCTATAAGCAACTAACTCGGCCAGGCTATCAATGTCTTGCACTCTGTAAGCCCTCTTACTGGTTTAGGACTTATGAAAAATGGTTATAATTGGCTATCTTGTATACCCCTTAACTACATACCCCCGGTATTGGATGTCCGCTTTTCCCGGGTGTCGTTTACGAAATCCATCTCCACTTCATTCTTTCTCAAGGCTGTGCTATACCTGACTTCTATCTTTCCCTGATTTACTGTACTATCTCTTATCAAGCTTCTCTGGGGATGGCTTCCAACGTAGAGAAGCTGGCCTGCGAAAGCTGTATTCGCGGCCACCGCGTCGCTAAATGCCAGCATACTGGTGAGTACCATGTGATGGCAGGGATCCCCGGATCACCCTCAAAGACACAAACTCATGATAACACGATGCACAGACCGCCCGCTTCTCAGAGTCAGTAGAAAAGGACGTCCGGTCTCTCAGTGCAATCACTGTAGGACCCTGCGCAACTCCAGATCTGTTCACACGAAATGCAAATGCGCATCGGCATCACATCAGGCCATGCTGAAGCAGTTTGAACAAGGTATGCTCCCTTCTGGGCTATCTCATCAGAGTTTATACTGACTGTGTTCCGTACGCAGAGCGATGCTGTTGCGATGAGGGCGAGATTTGCACATGTGCACACAAGACAGGTCGCAGAAATACGAAGAGCATCCAGTCGCCACTCTCAACAGACAAAAGCTTAGCACCGTCAGCTGCCTTTTCGCCTTCCGAATCTGGGGACAGGACTATAGAGACTTCCCCGACACCAGCTCGTTCATGCTGTGCCCCGAGTTCAACACCTTCTCATGATACTACCGAAACCATCGACCCAGTTTCGACTTCGAATCTTGGTATACCGAGTGCCTGGAACTCTAGCGACGTGCTTGATCCGTGGAACCCTTCAGCACTGGATTCTTTGCCTGAAACTTTCTTACAAGGTCCACAAAATTTAACAGAAACCTGGGATCTAGCCCCAGACCTTGGAAGATATGGCCTGGCTCCTATGGCGATACCGACTTTTGACGATCCATTGTCAACAGTGGGACCATTTGATGCGGGCAGTCTTTTCAACGATATCGATATCAGCCAAATACATATCCCGGATGAATGGGTCGTTAGGGAGTTGACGATGAGTGAGTCTCACGATCCGGAAACACAGCCCAACCAACTTTAACCCTGTGGACTTCGAATGCTCTCTCTGGCTGAATCGGTGGTGGAGAAGGTATTGAGGGTACCGTATATAACTCTGGGCTATGATATGCGTAGTCCAAGCGTTTGGGCAATCGTATTAGCAGCGGATTAGTTCTTGAAAATTGTGTAATCAGTCTAGTGGTCTTTAGAATATTAAAACTTATTTGCTACCTGTAACTACTGTTGTTATCTGGGAAGTCCGTTCGTGATGCCTTCAGAAAAATTTACTTTATCGCGACCTAGAAACATGTGTACTTGTATATCTTGCGCCTTTTTCTGGGAAGAATGCCCCTTTCCTCTATCGACCATTTCTGCATATCGTGGCGGCTGACGTGCATTAGTGCTGACTATTGAAGGGTTTACCCTCAGCTCAGCTGGGCTGTAAGGCTTTTATTTAGGACTTCTCGGACGCAGATCCGAGATGCGAGAAGAGCGCTGGATCAGATGCCACGAGCTCACCATGATAGGGCAGCCTATTTAGACGAGCTTGGAGTTGCACTCGGAGACCGATTCTCGATAACGAGAGACGCAGGCGATCTCGAAGAAGCCATCCGAGTCAGCAGAGAAGCTGTCAACATGACACCAGTGGACTCCCCAGACAGAGCCGGACGTTTGAGTAACTACGGAATCCGACTCGCAGAGAGACATTCTATGACGGAAGAAATTAGTGACGTCCAAGATTCTATTCGTATTATGCGGCAAGTATTGGAGGTCACGCCAGATGACGATCCTGATAGAGCCATGTACTTGAACAATCTTGGTACTGCGCTCGCCGGCCAATATGCTCAGACTAGTAGCATGGCGGATCTCAACGAGTCTATCGAAATCACGCTGCAAGCGATCAATGCAGCTGTAAAAGTTCATTCGGACCTACCTATGTACCTTAATAGTCCTGCGCTTCGTCTTGGGGATAGATATGCGAGAACAGGAGAAGGACCCGACCTTGATGCTGCCCTCGGTGCCATACGAGATGCCATCGATTTAACGCCAGGCGATCCTCAGATCGTGGCCTATACTTGAATACTCTAGTCATCCAGCTAGGGCGCCAATACTCAAGAACTGGAGAAATGGATCACCTCCACGAGTCCATCCGAATCGCGCAGGATATAGTTGATACAACGCCATTCGATGACCTGGACCTACCAATGTATCTAAACACTCTAGGATTGTCGCTTGGGGAGTTATACTCCGTAGCATACGGAGATTGTTATATTAACAATGCGATCTTGGCCTTGAGAGAAGCCCTTGATCTGATCCCCAAAGACCGAAAAAGCGGGCGATCTACATGCACGACCTTGGCAACCAATTTGGACGCAGGTACTCGAAAACAGGAGCAACAGTTGATCTGCAAGAATGTCTTGGACTTATCCGAAGCGCAATCGAATCTGTACCGACGGACCACCCAGACCGAGCTGGCTGGCTAAGCAACCTTGGCGTTCGTCTGGGCGAGGGCTATTTGAGGGGAAGCAACACCAAGTGTCCACACAAGAAGACCTGTGTATCTGAATAGCCTCGGTATCCGGATTATGGAAAGATACAAGAGACAAAATACGAGGACCGATCTCGACAAGGCTATCCGAGCTTTGCAAGAAGCAGTCAACACGACGCCAAAGAGCCACTCTGAAAGGGCAAGATATCTCGTCAACCTCGGCACTGGCCTTGACCTCAGGTATGCGATAACAAGTTCGTCTATGGACCATGAAGGAGCCCTCTCTCAGCTACAATCAGCACTCCGCGAGCCAAATTACCCCACCATCGATCGCATAGCAGCTGGTATAGCAGTCCTTCAGATCTGTAGCACCACTTCAGATTGGGAACAAGTATGCGACGCTCTAGAACTTGCTGTCAGTCTCGTGCCAAAACTGACAGCTCGATCTCTCGAGAACCCCGACAAGCAGCATATACTCGGCCAAGTCGTTGGCCTAGCTTCCAATGCTGCAGCGGCTGCTCTACATGCTGGAAGAGGCCCGGCTGCTGCACTGAGGTTCCTGGAGCAGGGTCGCGGGGTGCTTGCGACGGCACTGGAGGAGATGCGGACGGATGTTATAGAGTTACAGGCAAGGTATCCCGAACTTGCGAAGAGATTCGTCGCTCTTCGAGACGAGTTGGACTCACCAGTCGCGCGTGATACCTCTCACTCTGAGGAGCACGGCGGCTTTGCTCAGCAGGCTCGAGCATCTCGGCGCTACGACGCGGGAAACAAACTCGATGAGCTGATTGGCGAGATTAAACGACAGCCTGGATTTTAGGAGTTCTTGGCTGCCCATAGCGAGACAGAATTGATGGCTGCTGCGAGCTGTGGTCCCATCCTCGTCATCAACACCAGCGAGTATCGTTGAGCAGCACCAGATACGATCCGTTCCGCTACCCAACGATATGAGAAAGAAGCGCGGGATCGTGGCCCCGGGAAGATTGAGACCTTGGAGTGGCTTTGGGACACAGTTGCTCATCCGATCTTGGACGCCTTGGGCTTCACTCACCGTCACGACCCCTTGCTTGAAAGATGGCCGCGAATTTGGTGGGTTGCTACAGGGATCATGACCAAATTCCCACTTCATGCCGCAGGACGCCACGACGATGCATCCGCCAGCGTGCTAGACAGGGTCATGTCGTCATACAGCTCCTCCATCAAGACAATCATACAAAGCAGACGACGTGGTCATGGAGACACTGCATCAGGCCCGAACCAGGCACTTCTCGTCGCTATGAAGCACACGCCAGAGCAGGCCAGTCTTCCTTTGGCAGCCAGAGAGATAGAGGGGACCCGCAACTTGGTCAAAATGATGCATCTGGAACCTATCGAGCCAGGACAGCACAAACATGACATCATGGCACACTTGCCGCAATGTAAAGTGTTTCATTTCGTTGGTCATGGCCATACAGACGGTCACGATCCAATGAGAAGTCGTCTTCTTCTGGAAGATGGGAAGGAAAACCCACTTACAGTCGCGAATCTTCTTGAGATTAACCTTCGTAAGCATTTGCCCTTCCTTGCTTACCTCTCTGCATGTGGAACAGGCCGAATAAGAGATAAGAGGTTTATTGATGAGAGTATTCATTTGATCAGCGCCTGTCAGTTGGCGGGCTTTCGGCATGTTATCGGTACATTGTGGGAGGTTAATGATGAGCTGTGTGTGGATATGGCGAGGATCACATATGAAAGTATGAGGGATGGATCTATGACAGATGAATCGGTATGTTGGGGACTACACGATGCAACTCGACAGCTACGAGATCGTTGGCGAAACATGACGACGAGCTCGGTAGCAAGGAGTGCAATTGATGGAGATCGTAGGCCGAGAGATATTATTGCTTGTGATGACGAGACTAGGCCATTGCACTGGGTCCCTTATGTTCATTTTGGCGTGTGATTTACTCCTTATTCAGATTGTGGCGAATGTTTCGAGGCATAGCTCTTATTTGTTATTGATGCATATCCAATATTGACTCTGTATTGCCCAACACTGAGGTCATGATCTTTCAAGCGCATCTTCATCTCAAGCATCAAATATCAACCTCATACTATTGCTATTGATCACACCATCCGTCCGGATTATAGGTAGCTAGATTCTGAAACCCCGATTGTTCCCTCTGAAGAGCACTCAACTTCTCCTTCAAGTACTCCCTCTGATTCTGGTGAATCCGATCAAAGCTCAAAAGAAACGTGACAAGGAACAAAAAGTCTTCAACCCTCGCTTCAGCATCTCGTTCTTCGCCTGGTCCAATTGGTAGCGCCAACACGTCGGCCACAGTACTCGTAATCTCGAACAGTTTCTGTAGAATCCCAGATCCATGTAGCCCAATACTCTCAACTCTCTCTAAACGAAGAACGACATTGCGTAGTTGAGTCGATAATCGCTGGGCGGGGAAATGCATTGAGAAGCCCTCGTGAGAGTTCTGCGGTACCGCAGACTGTAAAAGACCTTGAGATAACGCAAGCTGCCATACGAGAATTCTCATCCATAATCGTGTGATAAACAGATCAACATGCTGAAGCTCCGTCAAACCCCAGCCACTCGACACCAACGCATTATCAGTTTCTGCAGCATCAATCTCATCCTGGTCAAGTTGAGCTTGCTTATGCTCAATCCATGCAGCAGTCATTTCTGGAGCCGTGGCCTGTGGGTCTTGTTGAGCTCTCCAGTGAGCCAAAAAGGTATCATCCAAGACGTGGAATAGCTCAATCAGCCGATTGAAGCCTTCGTTAACGTGAGGAGGAAGTTCATGGTCCGTGGCCGGTACACTTGGGCTGAGTGGAGGAAGAATAGCAGGGTGGCCAGCTACTATTGTGAGGAAGCGTTCGTGGATGGAAATCTCGCAGTACAGACGTTGTCGGGTGGCTAATTCGTGGTCGGTTAATGAAGCGTCCTTGTATCGATCTAGGTCGAGCATCTGAATCATTGCAATGGCTTCTCGAAGAATGACAAAACTGCGGTCGAATCGCTTAAACGCCATGAGACAAATCTCCAGGAATACGCACGTTACAATGCGTTTGACCGTGACTGGTAATCTCCCGAGAATACCAACTCCCATCTCAGACTGTCTATGCGCTTTGAAGCTCAGGTTCATGAGTTCAGTTATTCTGACAGGTGCTTCGCCTTCCGAATCCCAAGATGTCTGTGTCAGGTTGATAGTGACAGCAGCGTATGCGTATACAAGCGCCGCATCCTCAAAGCTTTGGTCCATCGCCTCAATTGCAGCCACGATTTCTGAAGGGAGAATGATTGGATTGACGGGAAAAACCACGCGTTCATAGTCGAGCAACAGATTGAGAAAAAAGTCTGAAGAATACGCTGATCCAATACTCGTCGGTATCGCGTTATAAGCGACAGGTGAAGGATCATCAGTCTGTGGAGAAGCCGAATTGGACCTTGCATCATCAGGCCTCGTCCCCTCTCGAATCTGCGCTACCAATCGCCCTCGCACAGTAGGTTTTCGCTTGGAGGTTGCAGCAGAATAAACGCATGCCAGGTTAAGGTGGCCACATTGTGAACAAGGGACTGAGCCGCTGCATTTTACTTTGCGAACGCGACATGGATCGCAAGCTTTTGAGATTCTTCCGCTCATTGTTTGTTGATTGAGGAATGGAGTGATGGAGACGAGATGCGGAGTCGAAGAGGCACGAGATTTATCACGCTAATGAAGTCTGTTGGTATAACCCCACATCGCCACATGCAGACGAGCTGAGTCTAGAGCCCAAGCCTCAACTGGAGTATTTACTGGGGTAGTTCCGGTATTTGATACGTCACAATATGATAGAGGTATGTTGAGCAATTCATCTCTTCTCGTACTAACAAATTACCGCTATGACAACTATTCCATACTATTTGTTTCTGAACTATCTAAGAAGTATTGCTATTGATCTTCTCAACATACACAGCAGTGGCCTTTTCCTTTCCACTCTGGAACTCGGCATCAACACGCTCAACCTCAGTAGTCTTGAACTGGCGAGCAGCAACCCCACGCTCAAAGAGAACATCAAGTTCACCATAAGTACGGCCCTTTGGCTCAGGAAGACGGAAATAGGTCCAGACAGCACAGAGGAAGCAAGTTCCAGCCCAGAAGAAACCAGCCTTGGCACCCCAGTTCCAAGCAGAAGGGTTCAACATGCGAGGAGTAATAATGTTGGTCATGATTCCGACAATGTTGTATGTGTTTCGGGCGAGGACGACGGTCTTGGTTCGGAGACGGGTGGAGGACAACTCGGCGACGAGGGAGTAGCAGACGGGTCCGACGGTGGAATCGTAGGTAAAGGTGTAGATGAGAAGAAGAGATCCGATGGTCCACTGAGCAGCAACGTTTTCACGACCAGCAAAGGCGACACAACCAATTGCCAGGAGGAAGACGCACATGGCAAGCTGTCCGTAGAGATAGAGGGTTCGGCGACCGAACCAGCCCATGAGGAACCAGGAAAAGACAGTACCGACAGCACCGATGGCATACTGACCAAGGGACATGGAGAAGCTGTTCTCAACACCCATACCGGCCTGTTGGTAGAAGTAGGTAGAGTATCCCATAAAGGTAGAGCCGCAAAGAGTCTGGATCATCCAGGTAACACAGACAATCTCAGTTCGTCGAAGACTGACACCCTTGAAGAGGTCAAAGTATGAGGTACCAGACTGAGCTTCCCTTTCCATCTCATTGGTGTGGACCATCATGGAAATGGTCTCATCGAGCTTGAAGTCGACATTGCTGTTGCGAACGGTGAGACGCTCGAGTGAGATCTTGGCCTCTTCGATGCGGCCACGGCGAACGAGCCACCAGGGAGACTCGGGAGCGAGGTAGATTCCGATGATGAGAGGAACAGGCCACATCCACTGGAGAGCAAAGGGGATCTTGTAGCCCCACTCATCAGTGCGAGAAACCATGGCTCGGAGAACACCAGAGGCGATGAACTGGCCGAGAACCCAGCAGAGGTTGACATAAGTGGTGAGATAAGCGCGGAGGTGGGTAGGGCAGACTTCAGAGGCGTAGGTGGTAGTGAGGGTCTGGAAGACACCCCAGGGAACACCAATGAGCATCTCTCCAATGAGAAGCTGAACCAGAGTCTCAGAGAAGAAGATGATGAAGATGAAACCGATGCAGCCGATGAGAGCACCGATAAGTGTCTTGCGGTAGCCGAAGCGATCAGCAATGATACCGTTGATGAAGAGACCGATGATTTGACCGCAGAGAGTTCCGTTGGAGAGACCAGATTGCCAAGCAGCTGTCAGTTGATACGTGCCGTCCGGTTGCTCAACGCCAAACTTCTTCTGAAAAGGAGGATAGGCAAAGAGGTTTCCGAGAAGGACGACATCGAAACCCTCCATGATAATGCAGAGGGAGAGGAAGATGGACCATAGACAAGCTTTCTTGTAGAGCTTGAAGGACTGTAGCAGGCCCATGTTGTGCTCAGCCTCAGTAGCAGCGGCAGCTTCATGAGCGACGTTCGCATCGACTGGCACCGCGACAGGGGCGATGCCATTGTCAACCTTGCTATCAGGAGACATGGTGAGAAGGTTGATCAATAAAGAGTAGTAGACTGTAGAAGATGAGATGAGACTGATGATCTGGAAGTGATTTAGTGAGCGACAGGCGACATCTTATAGTTGGAGATGGATCAAGGAGTTGAAGCTGTCGAGAATGTGACAATTATTGGGGAAAACAGGATCTTGGTGCAAAGTTTGGGCCAACTGTTAGCGCAAAGGGATTACTTTCGCGGGGTTGGCCGTGATTAGACCGGTGCTAGACCAGTATGGTCTAGAATTAAGGTAAATGAAGCCATGGCGGTCCGGGCGTCAAGCCACATTTGGAGGTTAACTCTCTGGGGGAGGAGGCTCTGGTTAGCAGTGGAGGAGTCTCTCCGTTGTGTCTCCTCTCCTGCCCCATGGGGAGACAATCATGTAAATCTGGGGTTTGCTCATCGGACCGAGCATTGACCACAGAGACACCAAAAGATGGCGGAGATCGGCAGATGCTCGTGAACCATTGAGAAATGAAGATGAGAGATTAGACTTTGGAGTTCTCGTCGGTCCGATTAAGAGCTAATCATAATTTAGCCATGTGGTCGGTCCGAGATTGGACCAATGATGTTGGGGTTGGAAACACCGTTGACTTTGAGACAACGATGGGTTGGGTTGGGTTGCAGGCGGAAATATCTCGTCGGTCCGACCGAATGGTGCGGGGGAGTAGCATCGTGATCTGGGGAAGATGAGCGGGTGAATTACCATCAGACGATATTTAAATCTACTCAGATCATTCTCTTCTTTGCATGAAACAGGCT
This sequence comes from Fusarium dlaminii, assembly GCA_013186775.1. NCBI lineage: Eukaryota > Fungi > Ascomycota > Sordariomycetes > Hypocreales > Nectriaceae > Fusarium > Fusarium dlaminii. Next base: position 147,816 of record JAAOAL010000096.1, on the reverse strand, counting down.
CTGAATTAAATTATTATCGTTTATCCATCTTCACAATGACTGTCAGCAGACGTTCAAAGCAATGGTGGAAGCAGGCCATCGTCTACCAAATCTACCCTGCATCGTTCTGCGACTCTAACGGCGATGGCATGGGTGATCTCCAAGGCATCATTTCCAAGCTAGACTACATCGCCAGCCTAGGCGTTGATGTCATCTGGGTATGTCCCATGTACGACAGCCCGCAGGTCGACATGGGCTATGATATCTCCAATTATGAAGATGTCTACGCTCCATACGGCACTCTCCAGGACATGGAAGAGTTGATCTGCAAGACACACGAAAAGGGCATGAAGATTATGCTTGATCTTGTGATTAACCATACTTCTGACAAACACGCTTGGTTTGAAGAATCAAGACTCAGCAAAGATAATCCCAAGCGTGATTGGTATATTTGGAAACCTGCCAAGTACTCCCCAGATGGTCAACGTCTTCCCCCGAATAACTGGCGCTCCAATTTCGGTGGCGGTAGTGTTTGGGAGTGGGACGAGACAACGGGGGAGTATTACCTTCACCTCTTTGCAAAAGAACAGCCCGATCTCAATTGGGAGAACCCAGAAACCCGTCGGGCCATTTACGCTTCATCAATGGAGTTTTGGCTTGAAAGAGGCGTTGATGGCTTCAGAGTCGACACCGTCAACATGTACTCTAAACTCCAAGACTTTCCCGACGCGCCGATCACCGACCCGAAAGCGAAATACCAACCTGCCGGTCTTCTCTACTGCAACGGACCTCGCATGCACGAGTTTCTCGGCGAGATGAACGAGGTCCTCGAGCGATATGGAGCTATTACTGTGGGAGAACTGCCTCATACACCGGATCTGGAAAAGGTCCTTCGATATGTCAGCGCGAAAGAGAAGCAGCTCAATATGGTATTCCAGTTTGATATTGTGGATATCGGGTTTGGGAAGACGCATAAGTACGAGACGACACCAAAGAATTATACTCTTCCTCAGTTAAAAGATGCTGTTGGTCGAACGCAGAGTCTGATTCAGGGGACTGATGCTTGGACGACTGTGTTTATGGAGAACCATGATCAGGCACGCTCTGTATCACGATTCACAAACGATAGTCTAGAGTACCGGGTCGCAGGTGCCAAGCTTCTTGCCTTACTGCAGTCTTGTCTTAGCGGTACGCAATATGTCTACCAAGGACAAGAAATCGGGTCCGTCAATGCCCCAAAGGAGAGCTACCCGTTAGAGAACTACGTCGATATCGAGAGTTACCAATTCCTCGACTTAGTCAAAGAGCGATCGAACGATGAACAAGAGATCGACAAGGCCTTCAATGCTCTTCAACATCTAGCTCGAGATCACGCTCGTATCCCTATCTGCTGGAGTGACACCAAGCACGGCGGTTTCTCCGAAGCAGCAGGCCAAACCGCCAAAGAGCCCTGGATGCAGGCCCATCCTCTATCACGCGAGATCAACGTCGCATCTCAGCTAGAGGATCAAAACAGCGTGCTGTCATTCTGGAAGAAAGCACTGCATTTCCGAAAGGAGTTCTCTGATCTGATGGTGTATGGAGATTATAAGCTTCTGAGAAGGGAGGACCCTGATGTTTATGCTTTTGTTAAGGAGTCGCAGGTTGATGGTTCCAAGGTTGCTGTTGTTTTGAACTTTACTTCTGAGGAGAAGACGTTGAGTGCGTTGACGGGTGAAGAGCTTGGTGTTAGTGAAGGACAGGAAGTCAAGTTGGTGCCTATCATGTCAACGCATTCTGGAAAGGAGCAGACTGGTGTCTTGTCGCCGTTTGAAGGAAGGGTTTATTTGGTGACTTAGGCATGAGATAGACATAAACAATAAATAGCGTTTACAAGTTACTATTAGTTTTATCTGCGAAGACTGCCTGTAAAGGCAATTTAACTCTTTAGATGGTCACGTTCTAGGTTGTACTTGTATTAAACCCATTGCAGGACCTATCTACTTGTAAACAGGCTAGGGGAGGACAGAAAACTCGGGACTTCGATTCTAAATGATAGAAAGACTTAGCTAGCTTAGTATAAACTTAGTATCAGTGTAGTATAAGTTTAGGATACCTTTTGTTGAGTTTATTTTATCAAGGTCTGATGTTTTCTTGCTCCCCGAGGTAAGGTTATCCCGTAAGCTCTAGTTATGTGGTGATCATTGAGTCGCGCCATAAATCCTCTAACCAGACTCATCAAAGGTTAACGCCACCACCATCTTGCTCCCTCCAATCTTAGCTATGAGCTACCCCTGTGACTCGCTCATCCATCTGCGCATCTACAAAGCTCGGTAGCTGTTCCTCGGCAGGCGGTCTAATCCACGATGAATCTTGACGCAGCGGTATCCCCTCTCCGGCCTCCAAAACAACATCTTGCGATTCCTGCTGTCGATCATCGCTCCGCTTCAAGATGAGCAAATCAGATGTTCCTGCTGCCTTGAATCTTTCCCCTGCGATTTCACACTGCACTGACCTTTTGAGTTGATGTGAAACACGGATATTGTACATCTGGAATGAGTGAGTAAACTCGGACTGTAATGATGGCCATCTTTGAGGGAATCCCGTTTTCTGTAGACCGATGCGGAGATTGATCATTTCTCCAATATCGATGGGTTGAGAATCGGCTGTAAATGGGATATGTATTGCTTCGCCGCGCTGCTTAATCGCTTGATTGAGTCCGAGGCCGATCTCTGTGCTTTCCGGCACTTGTAACCCCGCGTGGCATATAATCGTCGTGGTGGTGACAATACTGATGCGTACCGATACAAGCTTGATGTCCTGTGCTACATATCGAATATCATCGCTCGTTTCATCCCAATTCGGTGACACCAACAGTCTGAATGGTATCTGTGTTGGGTTATCCAGCTGAACAACCTTCGGCACTTCCACAAATAGGTCAAACGCTAATGCCGGATCCTTCGAACTATGAAGAGATTGTTTAATTTTGTCTTTCCAAGAGACTTTTGCATCCTGCATTCCAGCAACAAGCCGGTGACTCGAAACAATACGCTGGTGGCGATGTCGTGCGATTCGAAAGTCTGCAATTGGAGGATCTGGGGTCACACTTGTGACTTTGAAGGGAAACGTAGCTTCCAATACTTCAGTATGGCCTTGAACAGTCATTGTGATCTTCGCCTTAATGACATATTCAATGACCGCTGCCATATTCTTCGTCCGAAACATATACGATGGTGGCATATGATTGACGGGAGCCAAAGGTGTAGAATCATAGACGTATTTCGGAAGCTGTACAGTAAACGGCCATTTATGTTTGTGTTTCGACGACTCGATATGCAAAGGGCCCTTGAAGATGATTTTTGGACGATAACAGAGGTCGAAAAGTCCTCGATATTCTTGGGAGTTGTTGCCAATAACTCCAATTGTTTTCCCTCGCCCAAACATGCAAATGCTCACAGATGCGTCTGGACTTATCGTTTGAAACTGTCGAAAGGCATGGCCGGTGATGATATCACCTGGAATGTATGTATCTCGGTCCAGACTTATGCCCAATAATGGGCCGGATCTGAGAGCTGTATGGATGTTCATTGTGCGATTACTCGGTATCGGAGGTTGAGTGGAATGACGAAGCTAACGAGAAGCTTTTGATGTATTGGTATTTAACGAAAAACGCCTTCATTTATTTATCAGTTATTCATAGGAGGCATAGCGTGACTGCCCGGCAAGCGCAATGCTCAAATCAAGGCTGAATTTCTGGAGGTGTCCAATCGCAAGGGAGCACGGGACCCTCTTTGGGGGCCAAAGTAATGAGAGTGACTCTTGAGTATTTCCCCTGGCGTGCGAGTTTCAGATCTTATCCGCCACCGGAGGTATCGATTTGAAAGGAATTCAAGGACGATGCCTTCTCATAAACACCTTTTATATGAGTGCATCTAGTAGCTCGAGGGCTCACGAGATCAAGAGAAGAGAGTTTAATATTCCTTCCGCGGTGCAGATGGATCATCCCGACACGCTGTCCGAAGTCCGGGCTGGCCGAAGCTTGGGTGACTTGCCCTCTAACATCACTTATTTCACCCGATCGGTGGTGGCTGAATTCATCAAGCTGCGACAATATTAAGCAGAAAGTACCAATGATATTGCAATGATTACCATTCTGGGGTTTTTAACATACTAAATAAGGATTTCCAATTTCCGTAATATCACCACTGAAGGGCCATTATACATTTGCAAACTCACAGTTTGGTCACAGTCGGGAATAATTAATAATCATGATGACATCCACTTGGATTTACATAACTCTGCCGGTTGGGGTTGTAAAAGTCTGGAGAAGTGGGTCAGCTTAGTCTAGAATGAAAGCCGAAGCCTTGAATGATTATTAAATAGTGAGAAATTGTTGGGATAGAGACATAACTCCGCTGGACAAAGGCTTGTGATGGGATAGACACGTTCGTTGAGATTGAGGCCCACGTCGAGATGCTGACTTGCGTTGAGAAACGTTCGAACAACCACTTCTATCCTTGCCCAAGGCTCTCAACAGCAATCTCAGGTGAAGCAAGCAAGACAAAATCGTAGAGATAAAAAGACAGGTCTCTTCCCCTTACCAGACTGGTTCATCATCACTTCTCATTCTACATCACTGCTCAAAGACAAACTTCGGTCACTCTTCCAACCCAAATCTACTCTTACCATGCCTCTCTGGAACATCTATCACACCGAGGGCACCTTCGCCTCCCAGGAGACCCGAAACAAGCTCGCCCAAGACATCACCAATATCTACTCCCGCGGCGACAAAGGCCTTCCCGCTTTCTACGTCGTCGTCCAATTCATCCCCCTTCCCGCAGGTCATGTCTTCGTCGCCGGTGAAGCCAGAGACGAGAAGCCTTTTGTTCGACTGGTAGTTCAGCACATGGCGGTTCACAGTCATGAGGGTGTCCACATGGACGACTTTCCTAAGCAGTTCAGCAATTACATCAATGCTACGATCAAGCCTTACATCGCTGATAAAGGCTATGACTGGGAGATCACCGTCACCGATACTCAGCGCGAGTTTTGGAGATTCAATGGAATTGCGCCGCCTCCGTGGAGGAGTGAAGCGGAGAGGACTTGGGCTCGAGATGGGCGCCCTTCGGAATGGGAGGAGAAATAAGGAGTAGCCCGATTTAGATATGAGGCAGCGGTGACCATTAATCCTGTCAATCTCTTCATAGCCCTTCGTTAATGGATCACTAACCCTGTGATGCCGCATTGTAAAATGGCCTATAGGAGAGCACTCGCTGTATAACTCCAAATATAATCCAATACAAGTTGCCAACAGAAGACTTTGAGTTTCTAGTCAAGAGTGGTTATCAATCGATGGTCTTTGCCTGCCAAGTTCCGAAAGACCAATCAACCGTGCGAACAGTGCTGAAAAACAATTTCCGGTATAATTCCGTCAGTGATGTATTCCTCCGCACAGATGCGGACTTTGGAGACTTGTCATTTGGGTAGAGAGAGCCCCACTAGTAGAGCTCATTATAACGTTTCGATAGAGTTTATTACCAATAATTTGGGGTCAACGCAAGCCAGCTACTTAGTATTTATAATCATCGCCAGAGATCAGCACACTTTAGAGCATTCAACGTTAGCCAAACCCCGCAAAGACATTAAGTAAATAAATCCTTTAGTTAATAGTTATATATAAGGTAGTTAGCCATTGTCTCCTCACGGCTTCGGCTACTTTTCTTCCCGACAGCCCCGTATTTATAATCACCGCCATAGATCACCACGCTTTAAAGCTTCAACGTTAGCCAAACTCCGCAAAGGTATTAAGCAAATAAATCGTCTAGTTTAGTTATATAGCTTTGTGTCTTATTACCATATATCTAACTCTTGCACATCACCTCCAGCTAATTCCTAACCGCTGATAAAAATGTCGCTTCCAGAAACCTACCGAGCATTCAGACGCACTACAGGCGATCTTCCGAGGACCATTGAACTATCTACTGAAAATCCACCAGGAGAACTCGGACCAAATGATGTGTTGATCAAGATTCATGCTGTGTCTCTCAACTTTCGAGATGTTGCTATGCTGAACGGCCGGTATCCGATAGAAGTAGAAGAGCGAGGCATTCCATGCTCCGACGCTGCCGCAGAGGTTATCGCAATCGGATCGGCGGTCAAAGACTTTTCTACCGGAGATCATGTGTCGGTTATATTTGACCTCAATAACATGACGGGGTCTGAGGATAAGACGCATTGTTCCCTCGGAGGAGACACCGCTGGTGTTCTTCGTGAATACGCTATTTATCAGGACAAGTATCTGGTGCACCTACCCAAGTACCTACCGTGGGAAGAGGTAAGAGACAGTTAGCCCGAAGTCTTGATTCCTGCTGACATGCCGTTCATTAAGGCGGCTACTATCACCTGCGCTGGTGTCACGGCTTGGAACTCTCTCGACGGCCTGACTACGGTATCCAAGTCTCGGAGCGCCCTGTTACAAGGTTTGATCCCCATCATGGTCGATCCCTATACTAAACAAATGAAATAGGTACTGGAGGCGTCAGCATGTTTGCTCTACTGATCTGTGTTGCGGCCGGCATCCAACCAATCATCACATCTTCGTCCGACGAGAAGCTTGAAGCAATCAAGAAACTCGGCTCTGAAGTCCGTGGTTACAACTATAAAACTATCCAAGACCAAGCATCGGAAGTCAGTCGCCTGACAGATGCCCGGGGCGTTGATTTTGTTGTTAACAACACCGGCCCAGCATCTATCCCCCAGGATATAAGTTTCTTGCGCCGACGAGGCGGCACTGTATCCTTGGTCGGCTTCTTAGATGGCACTGGCGGTGATTGGCAGCCTGCTGCTATCATGGCACTGATGGGGAAGGCTGCTCGAATTAAGTGAGTTATTGCCCTCTCGGAAGTTGGGATCCTTGGGAACGCGCACTGACAGTTGATATTTTAGGGGTATTTCCATTGGCTCTAAGAATGATTATTTGAGCCTAAACAAGTTCCTGGAAGAGAAGAAGGTTTCCCTTGCTCCGCTCGTGGACCGGGTTTTCTCGTTCGAAGAATCGCCAGCAGCTTTTGACTATCTTTACTCCGGCAAACACGTAGGAAAGGTCGTCATTAAGATCTAGCACTCCACTTTACTTCGCATTTTAACGGGTAGGCAATGGCCAGTGTAGTTAAGACTATTTTTATAATATATACATTGACGAGTGAATTAATAACGGCCTGGAGTGAGCCACTAGTTATGCAATGGGCAAAGGCAATAGGCAACCTCTGCACCAGTGATGACAACCACCTCGACACCTCCCATCAGGCCATGTAGCACGGTATTAGCAAACCACTTCACGTATGATTAGTCGCAAGGATCTCCCGGTTTGAACATGAATAGTATCTATATTCTTCAGTGATATACACACATATCCCGGCAATCCCGTCGTTGACCCGAAGGAATCCAATCATGAAACAGGCGGTTAATATGCGCTAATGAAACGCAGAGAAGAATTCTAGAATAAATCGCGCACAAGATCATGTTAAAGCCAGGATCTACAATCGGGACGTGCATATGCCCCAACGCGAGCATTATCCAAATCGAGTTTCTATTACCCCTTGCCAAGTAAACTGATACGAGGATATCAACGTATAATTGGTGAAAAGCGGTCTTATCGCTGCGACATATAGTGATTCTGAGGCCCTCTCCTATTCCTTGTTCAATGAGGAAGGTTACCGTCAATGATCTGCTGATTGATGTCAGTGCATCGGAGTGACTTACTCGTGTCTTTATCCGGATTGGTCTGACGTGTAGATCTTTGCCGGAGAGTGGTAAGCTGAAGCGCCGCGCAAGCAGTGACCAGAGAGACTAGCCGAAAGTATCCGTTATCAGCATGCGTGGAATTTCTAGAAGGAATTAAAGTGAGCGGAATGACATAACTCGGCATAGTGGCGTAGATCTACCGCGTGTATACCGACGAACCTCCTCTGCTGCATCTTTAGTGATCATCTTGGTGATATTCACTGTACCATAAGCCAAGTATGACAGTTCAAATCACGTCTGGGGAATATCCGCCTTCCCCATGGGGCTCCTAAGAATTCTGGTTCTCATCACTAATGAAAACTCGATGAATCTCACGACTCCAGACTCAAGGGACCTGATTTCGCAAAGCATTTGCATTCGTCGACGTTTGTCTGGTGATTATAGGGGATCAGGGACCCGAAATGTGGATTATTATGGAGATTTGATTCTGGTGATGGAGTTTGCCAAGGCGAGAATGGAGATAGTTTAGTCATAGTAATGATGAGCCCATAATATGCCAAGAAATGGCCAAAGTTTGCCTCGCGTTCATGAGGGTCTTCTTCATTAATAAGAGGAAAAGGAATAGTAAAAGACACGGGAAAAGACAAGAACAGATATAAGGAAAGATCGCGAATGTATATCATATCCGAATCTTATCTCGACGTCTTGACGTTGGCGGCTAAATGAGGCTCAAATTCCTAGACGCGTCAAGACACGGCACTGACGTCAACCCCGGCGATACCGAGCGACAAGGAAAACACAGACTCTATCTCGTTCGGTCTAATTTCCATCACTCGAAGCAGCCAAAGGACCTGCTCAACAGCAGAGCAGTGCACTCTCTGGTCAGCATCCGACTGGCCCAGACAACTTCCTCTGTGGATATCTCCTCAACGTCTCACTCTTCCAGACCCAAAGTGACCGAGTCTGGCCGAACAAGTGAATTCCTCGATAGACCGATGTGGAAACGTTTCATAAACCCCCATGGGGCTTCCGTGCCTGGGGTGATATCCACCGAGGAATGGAGTCTAATGCAGCCTTGATTTCAGCGGCGATACTTCGTGCGGACCCTTTACCCCAATCAAGAAACAGCTGCCATGACGTCTCGGCGTCTTTTGCCCAGCCCCTATCCTGTCAGACCATCGCTGCGCTATTTTATACATATCGTGAGGCGAATAGTATAAAGCTGAGGCGAATTCCACTTGTATTTGCTTCTTCATCATTCAGCTGCATCTACATCATACCTTGTCAATTGTCCAGGTGACAATCTTCGTTCAACAACATCAATACAGCAAACATGGAGAAGGATAACGTAGCCAAAACTGCTGGGCAGTTTCATGATCCTAGCTCTGATAGCGATGGCCTCAAGCATGAGATTAGCTCTCAGGAGGGTCACGGCCATGACTTCCAGACTGTTCAAGAGTCTGCTGACAACACCAACATTTACTCCCAAGGCGGCAAGAACTTTCGAACGCTGAAGCGATGGGATACTATCTTTATCCTGTTCGCGAATCAAATCGGTCTCGGTATCTTGTCTCTTCCATCGACCCTCAAGACCCTCGGTCTCGTCCCTGGTATTATTGCACTCATCGGCATTGGTGCCATTTCATGGTATACAGCATATGAGCTGTTACAATACTACAGATTACATCCCCAGGTATTGAACATCGTTGACATGACCCGCTTCGTCGGTGGAAGAACCCTGGAGAGCATTGCCGGTGCCATGATGATGATTCAAGTCATCTTTGTCGCAGCCTCAGCTATGGTCACCCTCTCCATTGCCCTCAACACAATCAGCAGCCACGCAGCCTGCACTGTCGTCTTTATCTTCATCTCCTGCGCAGCCTGTTACGTCTTTTGCATCCCTCGCACTACCAAGTTTGTGTCTCATCTTGGAATCCCCAATGCTCTTAGTGTTTTGGCTGCATGCATCCTCGTCATGGTTGTTCTTGGTGTTCAGGGCCCCAAGGGCGTCGAGAACATGTCTGAGTGGAAGAGAGAGATTGTTATTGTTGGAAATCCTAGTTTCCGAGACGGTCTCAATGCTTGCTTGAAGATTGTCTTTGCCTACGCTGCTAATCTGAGCTTTGTTGTAAGTACGGCCCAATTGCAGCGTGATTTATACTAACAGACGCAGGGCTACCTCGCTGAGATGACCAATCCCCTTGAAGACTTCAAGTTCTGTCTGACCGTCCTTGAATGCGGTTCCATGACCATGTATGTCGTTTTTGCCGTGATCTTCTACTGTCTCGGCGCCGAATACACGACCTCTCCGATTCTGGGATCTACCTCAACAACCTTTGCAAAGGCTGCTTTCGGCATCGCCCTCCCTGCCATCTTTGCTACCGGTCTTGCTTACGGTCACATCGGATCCAAGTACATCTTTGTCAATGTCATGAGATGGACTGGTAACCTCAACGAAGTCACCTCCAACTCTGTCAAATCTTGGTCAACCTGGATCGTTTCCGTTACTGGTTTTTGGATCGTTGTCTTCATTCTATCCAATGCTATTCCCGTCTTTGACTCCATCCTTTCTATCACATCTGCGACGACAATCTCTTGGTTTACCTACGGTTTCAGTGCCGTCTTTTGGTTTCACATGAACCAAGGTCAATACTTCCGTGACTGGAAGAAGATCTCTTTAACAATCGTCAACGCCCTCCTCATTATCATGTCACTTTTTATGAACGCAGCTGGTCTGTGGGCATCTATTACTGAACTTCTTGACATCTTCAACTCTGATGGTGGCGTTCGTGGTGTTTTCTCTTGTGGAGACAACTCTTGATGCTATTTACCTCTTCTTGTACTATAGACTTTTCCAAGTAGCGTTTTCTCAATTACATGGCAAATTCATCATTCATTCATACTATTTACCAGTCGTCAGAGTCTAAATTGGTTGCGATACATTGGATGTATTATCCGTGACGGTTGAATTGGAGGAAACGGTAATTCTTCTGAACTAAATTTTGTACTCTTCAATTGGCGATGCGATGCGATGCCAGCTCAGTCCCTGAACTAAGCCCGGAAACAGCTGTGATTCCGCCAACTTCCAGAACCTTCGAGGCCCTTGGGAATCCGGCAATAACGCTGTCGTGTTCCGGATCAGATAAAGTACTGATAGGTGCGTCTTGGCACGAGTGATAACAGGTACAGCTGACTTTGGCGTGCGCCCTTAATTGACATTAAACGTCGATAGCTAAAAACGCGCCTTCTGAATGACATTTGTGATACCCACCGACGCGAAATAAGGAAGAGTAAGGCTATAGATATAAAACATAGAATTTCGTCAGCGAATTCAACGTAGTATCATCATCTTCTTCTTTATCTTCGTCTAAAATGCCTCGCAACGCATCTTCCCCGCCTTTCACCATTCGCAGCCACCAACCCGGTGACATGGGCTACATAACCTACAGACACGGTGCAGTCTACGCACAAGAATACGGCTTCGACTATCGCTTCGAATCTCTCATTTCAAGAATTACCGCCGATTTTCTCGATAATTTTAAGCCCGACCTTGAAGGCTGTTGGATTGCTGAAAAGGACGGATCATTTCTCGGCTGTATCATGCTGGTACAAGACAAAAAGCCTAAAACCGCAAAACTACGACTGCTATTGGTTGATGAAAGCGCGAGAGGTCTTGGTGTCGGAACGGCCTTGATCCAGAAATGCATGGATTTCGCGAGGGAAGCGGGGTATGAACATATCGATCTTTGGACGCAGAGCATTTTGGAGGGTGCGCGACGATTATATAAAAAGCTTGGGTTCGAAATGATTGAGACGCAGAATCATAATGATTGGGGCGTTGAATTGACGGGGGAATTCTGGACGCTGAAGCTCTGAGGGGCCCTGTTCCGAGGGTGTTAGGGTCGAATCAGCACGGGTTCCGGCACTCTACTATGTCGTTTTAGGAGGACGGTCGTAAAAATCTATTCCATTTGCAAGCCCATATTGGATACTGTTATTCGAATTCTCCCCTTTCCCTCCCATCGAGCACAAACCCTTCCCTTCAGATCTTGGCAGCCTTCAACGCACACGGTAAATGGACCACCAAATATTGCAGTGTGTCATCCCATAGACCAAATCATCGACCTTCCTCCACTAGTTGCGTAATAAGATCAAATAACACCAACTCATGCAGTACAGCAGGTGCATCATCTCCTAGGCCGAATGACAGCCAGTTCTGGTCTTTCAAAAAATCTGATATCAAATCTCTTCCTTCTGTTCCCCAAAAGTCTCGTGCCATCGACACAGCCAGTCCAACACCACTATCCAAATATGGCGAGGGACAACTTTCAGCTCCTGGGAAGATCGTCTTGTAAATACGCTCACAGCGCCGTTTGTCAGATAGTTGAGAATTGTCTTTCTTGGAAAGTCTGTCTCTCTGGTAGAAGCTGATACCGTCTGGTATCTTGAGAGTCGAGGTTCTGCATCTTTTCTCCAGGATATGTCTGTCGCATTTCGACACGCTGTCGAAAGTCTTTGAGCACCTCGGGCAGTACGGCGGTCTAGCGTGGTGCCGTTTCACATGCCTTTTCACACTCTCAATGGAGTGGAGTTCGTGATGAATCAGACAGGCAGGATATTTCTTTGGGTTGGAAGCGTGAAAGGGACATCGGTACCGGGTGCGACCTCCTACTCGTGATATAATAACAAAGGAATCGTCACTCGCGCGGCCCTCGTTATCGCATCTAGTACTGAAGTTCATTGCAAGGGCCTCAGGATATCTATTTCTCCAATCTTGCATTATTTGTTCCTGGTGCGGTTGCTCGGTGTATATCGCTTGCGAGTGAAAGTTGTCAAACTGTACACGAGCCACTAGTAGTAAATGCTGTCTCGCAATTTGGATCCCCGGGTCATTAAGCGATGTACTATTCATCCACTGCGTAGACTTGTCCTCGCAGCAGGATTCGTCACCTGAGCTTTCGCTGGTGCTGTCGTAGCTATTTTCTCTGTACCCAACGTTGCAATCCCGAGAGCCGTGTCGGTGGTGGTGAAGCCGAGATGTTCTCACTCCATTTGCACTGTGCGTGGAAGGCTGTAAAGGCCTTAGTGGAAGCGTTTGCATTAATGCAGCTCGTCGCGGGCGAAGGCGAAGAATGCCCATGACGACTATCAATTGTCGTAGAGAGGGTGAATTAATATGAAATGTATGTGACAACTGAAAATTCGCTGTACTATAATTGGAAGATGAAATTGTTGTTAGGTACTCGAATGGTGGTTGCGATATGGATGGTGTTTTAATTGACTCTTATACATTGGGAGCCTCATTCAATGGCCCTGCTTCAGCCGCATGGCCGACATCTCAAATCTCACAGTTGTGTAGGTGAGAGCCGCCGGGTTTTAGCGGCGGCGAATTATAGGCGTACTCTACGCTGTCACGAGCCCCGACACAAGCAGAGGCCACCTCAGCAGAGCCGCATCATTTACTGGGGACCGGGCAACAGATGCAAGTGCGTCAGCTCAGCCACCAACTCGCTGTCCTTGCACCAACAGAGCTTTTTTATCTCATATTCCGAGGTACTGATGCATTTTACACGTTCTGGTGTCACTTCTCTAGCTCGATCAGTGAAATGACCTTTGTATTTCACATTCAGCTGATGCATTATTGTTTTGGGCAGCATTGGGCGCCTCAAGCCACATCGCTTCCCAACAAGGTAGTAATTTCAGGCCTCATTATCCTCAAATTCGATTCTTTATAGGATGCGCTTCGACGGATATGTCATCTTGAAACTTCGCAGTAACAAGACCCAAAATCGCCTTTTTGACTTGATTACATGTGCAGAATACTCAACGTTCAGGCATTCAGCTATGCGAACCTAAAATTACAAAAATCCATAAAACAGCGATAGCCTGCATAGCCAATATCATTCATTCTTAAGCATGTCCACTGTTGTCAATCTCTCCAAAATACTCTCCGTCATCTGGGTAATTCGTCAACTGACGAAAAACTTCATCCTCCTCAAAGGACACAGGAGGTTCTTCCAAGGGCTGGGGCAAAAGTATTCCATGCAACACGTAATTAAAAGGTCCCTCTTCCATGGCTGGAATGTATGGTTGATCAGGTAAATCGCCAGTACTGGGCCTGAAGGGTTCCATGGCATCTGGCCAAGTCTCTGGATCCTGAAGCATATCTAGGACCAACGGTATTTGTGCCGGCATTGAAGGCGCCAACACAGCCTGGGGTTCTTCCTGTCCAAGGGAGTTGGAGGTAGGAATCGGGTTCCGTAACAGCCTCAGTATAGCACCAATAGTGGCGGAGGCAGTATTACCTTCCGGTCTAGCCAGTGCATCGCGACGGAACGACTGTAAAATAGTCGGCAGTTCTCTCTCCATAGTACGGTGCTGCCTTTCCAGCATACAGTCCACAGTTTCGAAAAACGGCGAATAGGGAGCTGTATGTTCTCCAAATAGCTTCTCCCATGCTTTATACCATTTCTCTTCATGAGAACCATGCAAACCGTTAAGGGCTTCATACTCAGCTTCAAGAAGTAGCCCGGTTTCTAGAGCAGTTTCTTCGACACAAGTATCTTGGCGAATATGCTCGTTCTTTTCGGTCTCAGCGTCCTCACCGTGAAATTCTTCCCGGCATTTGGGACAATGATCTCCTTCGATGAGATGTTGCCGTTTGAGGTGTTGCAAAAGTCGATCCCACTCGGTTATTTTGTATCCAGCGCAGCATTGGTATTTGCGCGGATCAAGCTTGAAGAATAGACAAGCAAGCTTTTTGGTAAAAGGCTGGTGGGGGCCAAAGCCTCTTTTCTTTTTGCCTGGGCTCTGTCCATTTCCCTTGCTGCCTTTGCCATTGCTCCGGTCATTGTTCTCCCGGCCAGAGCCTTTTTTCTTTTGGCCAGATTGATTGCCAGAGCCTGGCGAGCCAGCCCGCTTATCGCCGATGCTCGGCGCTTCCGACCCATACGATTCCTGTGTTGGACAGTAGAGAATCCACCAGTAACAGTGTCTGCGCTTCCCCGGGAATAATCGCACGACATTGGGGGCGCTATTGGCTCCAGCGCGGGTAGCCGCACTAATTTCGCCTGTGGATGGCAAGGGTAAAGCTTCGTCTTGAACCTTGGTAGCCAACTGTTGGTTTTTATTCTTGTTTTGCCCCTCTGACTTATAGAAATCGACAAGGAGACTCAGAACACAGAGCTTCTGGATAATGATCAGCTTTATTGGCAGCCTTTTCTGTTTCGATGCAATTGAATAGTAAGTCGAATTGTGAAGCGTGAGACCAACACCGTATTCTTGGTGGATCTGGAGCCCACTTGGTGTAAGGGTAATGGTGCTCATTGTGAAACAAGGCTGTGGGCAAAACAATGCGAAAAACAAGGTTGCCCAAACAAGGAATTGTTCTCGTCGTGAAACTCTGTTTAGCAATATGATTGAAGAGTTGAAGCTATCATAAGTGAAAAAAGATTCGTCTGTTAAACATTCCAAGCCAATTGTCTTAGTTGAGATCTAACGAGTCCACCACCAATATCCCCTCACACCGTTGTGTTGGTAAGGCGGCCAAGGCATACAGAATAAAATTTAGAATAGCAGTAATTATTCTTCACTTCCAGCAGTCTTTCAGCTTTGTCGATGCATAGCAACGTGTCTGCTGCGATGGCGGGGGAGGGGTGAATATTGTACTGCATTATAATTGGCTATATCGGAGAAAGCTGCAGTAGCGGCTTCAACACAGATGTGTGAAGGAGGGTCGGAACAACACATTTGTGTCCATATTAAAGCCACAAGACATGCGATTGGCTAATCTGCCTTGCATCGAGGGACATGGACTAGAGCGCACGAGGTTGTTATGGAACTGTCATTTCCAAAGAGGTACTGTACAATGAGCCTAAGTTGTAGCTTTGAGTTATCTGTCATTCCATCAGGTGATTTTCTTGAACACAATTGTGCCAAGTTCTTGCAGTCAATATGCATATTTGCAGTAACCCCTAGACCGCGAAGAATTACTACCTAGCCAGGACTATTTTACCCGAATCGAAGACCAAGGAATTCAGTTATGCCTTAGACACAAAAGCGGAGAGACGGAAAGGTTAACCCAAGGCCGGGAGTAAAGGTAGCAAAGAGTTCAAATATTGTTATTGAATGGAAATCTCAGTGTTTAATCACAAGTAATTGGCTAAGGGACGCAAGAAAACTCAGGACCTCTATCCTAAGTTATGAGCATGCTTAGGTAAATTTATGTTAATTTAGGATAATTTAGTATACCTTTTATCATGTCTTCAAGCGCCTGTACATTATAGTGGCGCAGATATGCTGACGCTAAAGCCACTCCCCCCAGCGCTGAAACCCCTCTCCATTGGCGCAAATTGCCAGTAAGCGTGCCACAAACACCGAAGGACGTCACTTATGTTTGTCCTTTTTTTCATCATGCAGGCCGTACTGAATACAGCATCAACCTAATCAAACTCTAATTCGTGATATTCTGGAAGGGCCTCATGGAGTCAAAGGCTATGTGAGACTGCTTCACCCGCCTGATATGAAGGCATCCACATCAATACACCAGTCATCTTTCATCGCAGTCTTGTTCGCAGTAATCATCGTCGACTCGACAGAGCTAGAGTTCATGGCAAGCACCTGTCCATGGCTCCAGCTAACCCAGCCACTGGAGGGAGGCGAGGGGTCAGAGCGTGACATGCCTTTTGCGACCTCGGCAGCAAGCCCAGAACTCTCTACAGAACAATATTTTATGACCTCTTCAGTCGACCTAGAATTTGAATCTTTCTCAACGCCCATACCGCCATTTCCAACGCAGGACACAAGCTCACAGACACTCAGCTTCGCAGAAGCACTCCATCTTACCCAAATAAGGGATCATGGGAAAGAAACAGCCAATAACTTTAATGCCGAAACACAACCTCAACACTACCCTGTGGAGATGCTGTCGAACACCTCTCTTCCATTGAGACAAAGACCTTTTGATGAAGCCGAAGATCTCACATTCTTTGATGCATCAGAAACCTATAGGAATTATGAGCGGGAAGCAAACAGTCTGCCAAGTAGAAAAGTGTTCGGGGCTTCTGCTACGCTATTATTAACGTACGGCAAAGGTAAGATGGCTAGTTCTTCTATATCCATCTGTCCACTGACCGCGACGCAGGCGATTATTTCGAACCGCTACAGCCAATTGACGAAGATCTATCCTCTTCAAGAGAACAATCAATACCTCTAGGCCAGGCTGAGACGTCCATCGGAGATGAAGATGGGAGCCCTTGCCCCTCAATGATTGAAAGTGACGATTCCAGTGTGGAGGATATTGAAGTAAGAAAAGCCTTTGCATGCCCTTACTTCAGACTTGACCCAGTTCGCCATATCGAATGCTTGAATCGCAAGCTCTATCGCATTCAAGATCTCAAGCAACATCTATCTCGGCGCCATTATATCAAGCGAGACAAGAGGCCAAACACTTCAGATAATACAAGGGGCGTAAATACAAGAACCCAGAGCATTTTGAAACTTCGCTTAGATAGAAGACTATCACCAGAAAGGCAATGGAACGAGATCTGGAAAACTCTGTTTAATCAGACATTGCCAAGAGAAGGGCCTTATCTCGGTAACTCCAAGGAAGAAATTGTTGGAAGTATGATTGCGGTATGTAAGCAGGGAAGCAGTCGAGTTGTCCCGGGGATATTGAGAAGCCTAGGCCTTTCCAGTGAGAAAGAAAAACCTGTTAAACAGTTGATGGAACAGCTTTTTGGCGGTTTTCAAGTATTATCAGATGAGGGATCGAACCACATGGAGACGGAGAAGGATTCGACATGCGGTGGCGTTGATTCGATACCAATGACACCAAAAGATATGGAGTTTGAGTTTGACTTTAACGTACCACTGCATCGATCACCCTCGCCAGAGATTCAAAATTCTTACTCTAGCAAGGACATGACGCAGATACAGGAATCCAACTCGGTAATACCGACCGGATTGCCAGACTATACCACTTTTGAGGGAAACGGGGAGGACGACATCTTGATGAGATATCTACCTACAAAGCTCCTGGAGGCAAATGCCCAAGTGAAACCTCCCTGTACAGCTAGCAACAGCGATTCACCCCGGAAGTCACTGAAGGGCTCCAGGTGGGAGTATGCATGGGGATGCGATTACTGCGGCTTCGAATACATCTTCAAGCCCAGCGGAGCCGGCAGTGACATGAGGTGTTTCAATTACCCATGCCTAGGCCAGTTTCGCGGCAACTTTTGTTCATTTTACAAGATCCAAATTTGAAGGGGATGTTTTAGGGTGTCTGCTATGTAGAAGGGCTTAATAAGAGAGTTACTTACTGTTTACATTCTAAGGATCCAAGGAGTTACGGCTTGTGGCATGCCTTGCTAAGAGCATAATTCTCAATATATTAAGAAACTACTAAAAGCACGGGTCAGGAGAGGAGATTGAAGGCTTTTATCGTAGCAAACAGCTCCATAGGAGAAACGAACTAATGTTATAGTTTTCAAATGCTTCAGGAGTGGGGTCAGTCAAGGTTTGGTGAAAAGGCTTGCAGAAAGGTTGTATATAATACACAGCGTGGCGAGCTCTGAAAGCTTGTTATCTGACTTTATAAATATCCGGAGTCTTCTCCCCATTTCCATCCTCAGCCATCCTTTTCTCAACATCACCCGCAATGGCCAGGTTTCAGGATCTGCCCGTCGAGCTCGCAGCGGCGATCATGAAATATGCCGACACCCCACAGGATATTTCCGCCATGATCCGCGCCGATCCTTGGTTGCTACACTGCTTTCTCACCAACAGGAAGCAAGTGATGACGCCACATACGACCAAGATTATGGATGTTTGTGGGGGTCATGTCTCAACTGCCTACTTGCTCGCAGCTCGACTCCGTCATACCAAGCAGGACCCTGGGTTCAACGATCCTAGGCCACCACATCGTGAATTCATCGTCAGTTGGATTCTGTGGTCTTGTATCAACAGCCACAATACTCATCATCACGTGTCCCATCGCGCCTCACTCGCGACCATTTGCACGCTTTTGACTCTCGCCATCGATGTTGGATGGCTAACAACAAGCTATATCTCCCAGGCGCGCGTACGATTATTTAGATATCATAGAAGACAAGATGACTTGCCTGCAGTTTCCTCCAAGGAGCACCTAAGGTTTGTCAACGCCGCCTGTCGGTTTGAGAGCTACATTCAAGCCTTCTTCCTCGTTGGACAGCCCCTATTTCCGAGGGACCTTGACATTCGTTACCTTCTCTTCTCTCCGGACATTTGTAGTGCCGAAGGCGAGAATGACGCCACGCGTACTTTCTACTCCATCGGTTACTACATTTACGATCAACATTGCACCATGATGAAGAACATAATGAGCTCTCTAGGTATAAACGAAACATGCCTTGTTGTTGGCAGGACTCAAGACCGGCGAAAGTCACGGCTGCAAAACTGCAAACAGATCGAGGTGAACAAGTACGTGCACTACCTCACAACGCAAGGGCTGGGTATTCTCCTCCAGCTTCAGAGCATGGCACTTCAGGATCAGTTACAGTTTGTGCTATGGACATTTGAGAACATCCTGGACAGTCCATACCCCAACATTCTTATGGTTCACGGTATCGAGCTATATAGGATTGGAACAGTAGAGAAGCATAGCTGGAATCCATGGGTCCATTGTGAGGACGTATTTGAGATGGACTCCGATGAATGGAAAACAGCAGATTCATTCTGGGATAGCGGTTGGAGGTCTCGTTGGGTCATTCGGTAGTTCTTCTGTGATAAGGTCGAGAGTTCAAAATAGGCGTCAGCCCCAGCACATAAAGTTAAAGAACGCCAATAGATACATATAGGTAATATACTTATTGCCCTCGTTATTAGCTAACATACTGCTGTTGGCTGAAAGCTAGATATCCTCTTCTAATCACCTAGGGCAATAAGGCTTATAAGCAAAAGCGCCGGGAAAACGTCTAAGTCTATCTATAGCCCTAATCTATGCGGCTTTACTACGATGAATATATAAAGTATAGTTTGTTTACGATTTGCAAAACTTCAGGTTATATATAACTCTACCGACAGTAAGTTACAGCTATTTGTTGATCTGCCTCCTTCCTACGACATTGCATGTCTCTGCTTGATTAACCTAATCAAGTGCTAGCCTCGCCCAACCCCGATTCCTTGTTATCGTGAACTGCTACTTTAGCAGGCTCTTTCCCCTTTCTAGTTTCAGGCGATTTGTTAACGTCATCTGACTTGCCAACACTCGTAATGCATTGCTTCCCATGTCTCAGTGTGGGTTCGGCATCGAGCTCTGAGGGAGAGTCTTGTTTTGGCTGAAAGGCTTTAATACTAGGCGTTGGAAGATTGTCTGTCTGATAACCTGTTAGCTTAAGTCCCTTCTTATTTCCTTTAATTCTCCATTAAGATAACTCGAGAGTTCTGTTATAACCCTTCGCGTATGATCAGTATAGGCTGATGCTCTGCTCATAACTTACACTGTCTCCAAATTTCCATCCAAATTTAAGTGCCGCTCCTTCATAGTTCTTTGTCCTAGAAGCCAATTGGAAAGGCTCTCTCTGCTGGGGACTGCTTTTCTGATGACACGTCAGCTCCAGCCTCCTTCTCGAATTTGGTTTCGCCTTTCATTCCGTGAGTCAAGGATCCCGTTGTAACCCATTCTCTATCGTTTATCTTAGTCCGTTCTCTGCTCATAACTTACTTTTCCACCATGTTTCTCACCAAAGTTGAAAATCGGTGCTTTTGCCGTCTTTGCGCCTATTGCCAATTGAATCGGCTCGCTCTTCTGCTGCGAAGGTAAGATCGAAGGAAAGTTGTTTGGCTCCAAATATTCATCAATGCTTTCCACGCGGGTTGGCGAGAATATGCTCTTCCTAAACTTGTCCAATAGCAGAATCCGAATTTCTGACTGGTCTTGAAGGAGTGTATCCCAATCTGTCGATGAACCAAGCAATTTCGCTGGACTGCCAAAGTGTTCCACGACAAAGTGCATATAGAAGTTTCTCAACTTTGAGCCGGGTGAAGTGTTACTCAATACGTACTGCACATCATCGCAGGTCATAGGTCGTCCGAAAATTGGTCTTGTGTGCTGTTCATGAAGACGACGCATTGCGTAGTTTTGGAATGCGGTAGATCGAAGCTTATGGCCAAGAACCCAACATTTCGCATCAGCATTATCAATTGATACTGATGAGGAAGACTCATAGCTTCCATAGTACATCCACTCCACAAAAAGCCCAAATACATCAGGTGGATGGTTATGAAGCCTAATTCGCTTATTGGATTCCTGAAGACTCGAGCAGCAGGTTTCTTTTAAGAAAGGCGAGTAATGAGAGACCAAATTTATGGGAAGGCACCATGTCTTGAATGAATCCGTTTCATCCGAGTTCGACGGTGATGTTTTTGTTCCGACTTGAATCTCCACTCCGCTGCCTTGAAGTCTGTTTGAATTAGCCACATCTCAGTTCGTGTAATAGTAGACATACAGTTGCATTTTGCCTTTGTCAATCAATGTCGGTTTGATCAAAAGTTTCGAGTCGGATGCGAAATGACTCTGAGCATTCGGATTGGCAGTGTGCGTAGCATTATGGCCCTTGCCGTGCTTATAGTCCTCGAGCCTATGTTCCTCGAGGCTGAAGCTTCGATAATCCGGATGAAGAGAAAATGTATTGAATTCGCATAATTCATCGTGTATGCGATCTTGTATGGGGTCGGTAGGTACTGGCTTGTCCCATGTACCAGGTTTTGCGGTATTAGCGCCTTTCATTGTCCATTAGTACGTACCATTTACATGGATATATCGTTCAAATTCATACTTTTCAGGTTAGCAACAGAGCCAAAAGAAAAGCTATTCATTGTAAAAGATTACTAGTGAGATAAAAAATTGATTACTAAAGAGACACTTACCTCATTGTTGATTCTGCTGGATGCGACGTCGCGTAGCAAAGTAGTAAGTGAGTGTGAGGAGTATGAGAGAAATTTTTATGATCTGATGTGTCGCCTGGGAAAAGGTACTACCTTTATCTCTTCCTCTTCAGGTCAGAGCGCCATGGCTGAGACCTATGAAGCGCTTTGAATAACCGCTGAGCACACCAATCAAAAGGTAAAGGCTAATTTAGGATGCCGGCATGTTATCCGCAACCCCTCTTTAGTAAGTAAAATGTAAACGCTCTAGCTCTGTTATCTCCTACCGGTACCTCTTTGTTTTTCCTGTTGGTTCTTGTCCAGCTGAATATGCAGGTTCCATAATCCCACCTTGGCAGGCCCCTTATTGGTCCTATGATGGTTTCTCTGCATCTAAGCGCTCTCAATACCTGTTTACCCTTGGAGGCGCAGGCGTTAAAATCGTGACAGGAATACCGAGGTAGAGAATCACAAATAAGTAATTAATAATACTGCGACAAGAGATCTTGGAATTTGTGTGCTAAAGTCTCCCTCTATAAAAGGCTCATTGATATTCTAAGATTATTAATAGAACACGGTATAAACCTAAATCATAACTTTTTTTCCTATAGCCTTTTTATAAGGTAGTGGAATGTGGCTTTAAGGTTATTTACCTTCTGTTGCAACTAACCCAGCACAGTAAATAACAGTCAAGAGATGCCCTATCTGGGCTACAAGATCACACCATTAATGGAGTATCACATTCGAAACTGCCGATAGATCGGCCGGTAAACACATCAGACCATCATATCGGGGATAGAACTATGAAACCAGGCTTAAGAAAACTTTAAAGATTAAACTAAGTTGCCTAGTCTAAGGTCTACTAAGTCTATACTAAACCATACTAAACCTATATAAGTCTTTCATAATTAGGATAGAAGTCTTTCTTACCTAGCCTGGACTAATTGCTGGCCATAAGGTTAAACCTCAGACTATGAAGACATGGAATACTTCACAGGCAACTCTGATTAATAGAATATATATAAAAAAAGACCTAAACTTTGTGTCATGTTAGTGGATTTCAGCAATAGAACTCAACGACAAATACAAACAGATCTAGCTCCCAAATCCTGTAGTTAATGACTCCACCATCGCTTAACCGTCCACGGCTCTCGCACTCACCCAAGTCTTCTGTAGTCATAGTAGCCCAGTGTCAGGGCTCAAACTGGAGATGACATGCTCACGCCAATAATCAATGCCCGCAATCATGGCCCCAGGTCCAGCCAGCACCAAAGCACCAACGGAGGCCAAGCCTCCCAGCACAGTTAGCTTTGTTCTCACGAAGCCAAGTGAGCGTAGTTCCCAGACAGAATAGAGAGAGTATGCCAGGCCTGAGGCTGCACTGACAATACTTGTATTTAGACCGAAAGGCGCTACTTGAGATATGGCCGACAGCGTCCAGTCGGTGGTTGATACAGTATTGGCGATGACGGGAGCAGCCAAACAGAGAGCAAGCGCAATGCCATGGGAGAACTTGAGGGGCGCTACATCCTCGTTTGTGTACATCGGAAGTACGGATGGGGAAGCATAGTTGATTGGCCTGTCTTCAACCTTCGTTTCGGCTTCTGGCTGTCCTCTGTTGGTCGTCATGGTGCGGATAGCAGCAAGTCCTCTAGTGAAGACTGCACAAAGCAAAGGGTATGCTTGCCACACTGTCCCGACGTAGTGCCTCAAGTTGGTATCTCTGATTGGCAACAGTGCTGCCACCGTTGGTGCCACGTAGCCTAGGAGAACGTCTGGAACGATGGACTTGGCGATCTTGTGTCGACAGGTCTGTGGATAGTGGACTTGGTGGAGAACAGCACAGACGACAAGCAAAAGAACGGCAGCACTGAGTTCGGACCGCTGAGTGAGTAAATAAGCGAGTAGACCGTTGTCCTGTTTAATGTTAGTGACTGTGCTAAGATATTATGATCACAGGACTAATACGAACCACGACAAAGTGTTTAGTGAGTTTCCGCGCCGAGAGCCTTCGATGAGCCAGCCCGAGAGAACGGGGACCAAGTTGGCTAGGCATGCCGTCGAGCTCTGGCCAAGCAACTTTCCCAAAAGGCCTCCAGCACCCCATTGATGAAGGACGCTGTAGAGAACTCCAGATCCCAGCTCCAAGGTCCTTATTCTTGAGCGCATCAAAGAGCGACAGCCCAAGAGTACCGGTTGCAAGAACCCACGGGACTCGCCTAGCAAGATCGCCCTTAATGGGCTTCGCAGGCAACTCGTCCTCAAAAGGCACAAAGTGAGGTCGTTTCGGAACAGGAATACCTTGGATCCTCGTAGCTTCGCAGCAGATCGGGGTGACAATGTCTATAAAAGCGTCTGGGCCAAAGAGCGAAACAGGAGGCTTGAAGATGAAGCGCGCGAATAGGAAACGCTGGCTGATCATCATCTGGAGCGAGTGTGCCTGGTCGACTAGACGCTTGGCACGTTCATAGCGGATGGCGTGGACCTCTGACAGCGCAGTGTCTATCTGAGAGTCTGAAAGTCCTTGGGGGCTGAGTTTGAGTTGACGAACTACGGTGTTGACGAGTAGTGCTGCAGACTCCATGGCTCCATTGCCGCCTTGACCAGATGCCGGATCAATCTATCCAATATATTAGTTATGGGAGAAGTTCCATGTGAGCTAACATACTTTATGAGCCGAATCTCCTATCATAACGATGCGCTTATAATGCCAACGATCAAAGACATACTCCTCAAGTGGAACTAGTGTCGACATGATCTTCCCGTCATAAAGCTCGCCAAAAGTGACGTCCTGGGTGATATGACCGCCATGGTGCTCTTTTACAAGTCCCTCTTCATCGGCCTTGGTGTATTTGGAAATATCCTTCCCACGCGTTGTCTCCGGTAGACCATCGAAGAGAAACCAATACGTTCGGTCTCCTGGTGCTGCTATGATTAGATACGCCCGGCCATCGCCAACCACGATCTGTTGACTTCGGTAACCCAGAGCAGAGGGTTGTTCCGAAATCCCGAAGACGCACCCCGCCGAGACTGGGACTCCTACGGGACATATGAGCGATGAAGGTGACAGTTTGTAGGTATACGTACGAGAGCTCTCGTCTTGAAGTATCCTGGTCTCTGGTCCTTTCCGAGACGTCACATTTCGTCTCTTACTGCGCTGTGGATGCCATCTGCTCCCACGATGATATCGCCCTCGTACACGGACCCGTCTTGAGTGTAAGCTTGGACTCCACCCTCGACCAATTCGACACGAGTAACCCGCTTCTTGGTCAACACTCGATCTTTATGTTTCAGATTCTTGTAAAGGACCTGTAATAGCATCTTTCGATCGATGAAAATGGAGGGATAGCCGACCCTTGTCTCGAGGTTAGTAAAGCGACGCTCCGCAAACAATATGTCAAGGCTTTTCCTACCTTTTCTCAAAGTGAACCGAGAGGCTGGTCGGTGAAGTAGCGACAAGGGGGAGACCATCGGGCCCATACATGCCACCAATAGTATAGCGACAATCCCCAGCAATGTCGAAAATAGGCTCGAAACATCCAAGTTGGTCGAGGATGCGGAAGCCGTTGGGTAGAATGCCGATGCTAGCACCGACTTGGGGGGCTATTTGAGGATAGGCTTCGAGGAGGACATAGTCTATGTCGAATTGCTCAAGCATATTGGCGACAGAGAGGCCAGCGACGCTGCCACCAACAATGATGACTCTGAATCCCATGTTAATGACTCGTTGAGGTGTTAAGTTCTTGACGATTTGACTACTGACTTCAAAACAGCATGAGATCAATTTATATACATAGTAATCGAGGCGCAGAGGCCTCGTCAATGGGTTTTCGGGTTTGATTGTACCCGTTGCCCAAAAAAGATCGACATAAACATGGGCCCGAGACTCAATTGTCCCGGACTGGTTGAGGAAATTACGCAACCGTGTTTCCACTCTACCTTACTTAGCGGAGATATCAACTCTAAGTATTAAATTACGAGTATTCATATGTTACAAATCTGTTATAACAGGCTTACGCACTGATCGCTCTCTGTCTGCCTCTTCAACACTGTCTATAAGCGCTGGCGTACAAGCAACCCATTCGTCATCCTATGGTCTCAAGTCGCTGTGCTTGAGATAGCCAAACCTTACTTTGACCAGACAAGCGACAACTACCGGCTCTTATGCTATACTAGCTCCATTCTGGAATAGGCTGTTCGAGTACTATTGGGAATCGGAGTTGTCACTGACCGTCGCCAATTTGTTTACGTATATTCAGGGCTATGCATGAGGATTTACAGCGTGTGATACGTCACCAGTCATATGAACTGATAAACATTGTCCCCTATAATTAATTGACAAGGAGTGGTTTTTATTCTTGCTTACATCTCATTCACTTCATGGCTATGATACTTTATCCACAGTGAAGCGTATAACCAAGGATGGAATCCATGCACCTCCCTGGGCTATTAATGTATTAACAACTCTGTGCTGCACTACATCTGCCCATCATCTACAAAGGAATCTCAACTACTCCAATCTGTACAAGGAGCCCAAATAGATCAGGCAACCTGCTCTTCGACAATCTTCCCCTCCGAAAACGTAAAGAGGTTCATTCCAACTATTTCAAAGCTTTTTCTAGAGGCCGGAAATCCCATGAAAGGACCAGTCTGGGTGCCACGAGTTTTGGAACGCATGACCACTGTGTCTCCTGTGATTATCTGTTCGAGGTTCCACTGGATGTCGAGAAAGGCGGCGCGCATCATGCCTAGCATTTCTAGATATCCGCTAATACCTTCCAAGGGCTTACTGTCGAAAGGAACGCGGCATTTGGCTGACTCGTGGATGACTTCACTGCCAATAGCGGCATCAGTTGAGTTGATGAACTCGACGAATCGATGAATGGCTTGTGAGTGAGATATGGATATGTAGTCGCAGAGCTTGGCTAGACCGTTGGGTGCAAGAACGTTATCCCTTTAACGGTCTCAAGGCGTCAGCTGAGTCATTGAGATCGACGACGGAATCACATAATATTCCGGCACCGTTCTATCTGATAAGAGACTCGAAAATAGCGGAAAATTAGGGTAACTATGCATCTGATGCCTTAAGACTATTAAGGGATAGAGTTTTTTTTCTTTATTTATTATTTACCTAAGTGAAGTTATGATTTAATACCTACATACTTAGTGATCTTATATACTGGTCTAGAACTTTATTTAAAAGCGTATTTATAGAATTATGATATATCTTGTGCTGGTGACTAAGCGGGCCCTGTAGTCTGCACTAACGCTCTTAACAATTTAAATTATTTAACTTAATTCAAGTCTGACCCCCTAAACTTATAAATTAGGAAAAAACCTCTTAAGTTAAGTCTACCTAAGTCCTGACTTATAAGTTACTTAAGTCAGTAATAAAGTTAGTAATATATAGGTACCTTTTACTTCTTTTTTAAGGAATTTCTTAAAGACTTAGGGTAAGTCTTCTTATCTTATCTCAGTTTTATCTTAGCCTTATCTTAGCTTAAGAAAGCCGCCCCTGTGGGGCTAGACTAACCTCTTTAGATAAGACCCACTTTATTCAATTCAGCCAATCAAAATTCAACTCAATTCAACTTAGACCCCCCAAGTCAAGCCCCTGAAAAAGCCGGCTTGAATTGGTCTGCACGGACTAAAAATCATGTTGTTTAAGCGGGATTGGTAAACCCCCGATCCGCGGACAACCTAATTTGCCGAGGTTAAAGCTAACTCAATATGTTCCGAACGCGTTTAGTGCAGTGCTCTCATCTTTGCACCTTAGTCAGAGGTTGCTTGTGCTTTAAAAGAACTGTACAAGCCTGCAAGGCCGCTTAGATGGCTAATCTTTCTATAACAAAGACCTATAAACCAGAACTTAGGAAAGATTCTCCGTCTTCCCTCCCGCAGGGCAGTTATATTCACTGGGTATAGCATGGGATAAGGCTTTGAAGCGGCCAGGCTCATCATATCAGTTCTCTTAACTAAAAAGGGTGAAGCCATTGGACGCGTTCGCAGAATCTACAGACTGTGATCTCCCCATTTTAGAAGCTAGCCCTTAGATCTAGCGAGTAATGCCAGCGTCAAGGCACGCGATCGATGCGGTAATTAGGCACCTGTTTGCCAGGCCAGGGGGGCACCTTGAGATTTTAATAAAAAGAATTAAAACATTAAGTTATACGCTTGCTCACTTATGTCCTACTATTTCTAACTAACTAACCAGGCTTTACCTCGGGCTTAGATTATGCCCCACAGAGCAAGACTAACAACTAACAGCCATCTACAGCAAATTCTCTGCAGACTCCACCCACTCGAATCCAGATCACAGCAGCCTAGTGGCAGCGGGGAGATTTTGGACCCTGACGAAGCCCCTGTGGCGTTGATAGTCAGGCTATAACTCGCCGCTGAAAAGGTCACGTTGGCTGATGACTGCCACGCCTCTGACCCGAACTCAACTATGCCCAAGTATGTCGAGTTTGCAATCAAGCCGTTGCGCCAAATATATTCGAGAAGTGGTGAAATATCTTCGTCGAATTCCGTTATATCGCCTACGTCTTTATCCGGTACCCAGGTGAAGACGTGATTGTCTCGCTGATTTTTGCCATAGTAGAGAGTACTAATAATTTATTGTTAGCGAATGACCAAAATCCATAGCGACAGGTAAGAGGGGATTCGAGAAATCACTTACAACTCTCTATCGCCGAGTTTCTGTGTGCCCAGCGTCTTAGTCTTGAGTGGCCAAGGGTCACCAACACTACCAATCCATATCATGAACTCAATCCCCGCCAAGACCGAGTCGGTCGAGTTTGTTGAGTCAGCGTCCAGAAACATATCAAAGGCGGCATTGGCTATGGTGCCAAGCTCATCCAGTGAAGATTTGTTTTCGTCCCATTCGCTACTACTGAACTTTGATGTTTCTGTCTCCAGGGATCCCGCTGTCATCATCCAATTCCCCGTCAGGCGCATTGACGTAATCTCTGTCAGGGGTAGTGGTAGTTTTGAGGATTGAAATTTGACGTGGGGGTACGAGTGCACATTGTCCTTATCGCCCTCCCACATCCAGGGAGCGTTGAACCACGCATTCGTGTCGTCTTCATTGACCTATTGCTCAACAAGGTAGAAAGTTGTTAGAAGCGTAGCACCGTGAAAAATTGGAGAAGCCCATGGTAAAGAGCAGAGAGAAATGAAAGAGACAGAAAGAAAGATGGCAATGCAAGGAGCCGAAGAACATACCGTCAGGCATTGGAAACCCTCCGAGGTTGGGTTCCATGCATTAGCAGCATCTGCATGTTTCATTAGTACTACAAATCCATAAAAGCGTCGTGCGAGCGAGAGACGTCACATTCGAGATCGCGCGTTTTGTCTTCGACTGTCTTTTTCCCGCAGACAGTAGCGGTGTCCTCTGGGGACCGTAGCGCCAGAGCTAGAACGCTACTTTGGAGCAGCGTGGTGGTGGATATGAGAGCGATTGCTTGCCGTCTTGACCACGGCAGATAGAGTGCAAGGCGAACCATTGTCTGTTATCACTCAGGACATGCAGAACGAGGCCGATGAAAGTTGTAAGGATCTGCGTTGGCCATGATAAGAGCATTGCTTATTATATAACGCTCAGACGCGGCCAGTCTCTACTAGCGCCTATTCATGCCGAGCCCATGCGCGCTCATTTACGCCAGACATTGAATTCCTTCACTTCATTTATTGACTTGGTTTATATGGTATGAGTTTTGCGATAGCATTGCTATTACATACCAAACAGCTGCGTTTTCGCTTGTCAGTTCAACACGTATTGGAATGTGTAGTGGCAGTAGGGCCATATTGTAGTGGTGTCTAAATTAAAAAAAAAAAAAAAAGTTTATTAAAAAAAGACAAACAATTATTCCATGGAATGGGGCCCCTAATGACCTTATCTGTGAAATTAGTTTGGCGTACTCTATCGGCTAGGGGATGGGGACCTTATGTATTAAATGTATTGAATACTCACTGAGTGCGTCCCGGAGCAAACAGTCCTTGTTCGGTATGTGGGTTGCTTATCACACCGGCATTTCATTTCATTTGGGTCGGCATTGGGCCCTGATGAAGATCCCAGCTTGGCGGTTCTAGCAGTGTCTAAGTCCCCACTGACCTAGCTAAAAGTGTAGCCTGTGTCCAATCTCAATGGAGAATGCGTTATCGGACTCACGCCGCAACTGCTGTGGCAACGGCTCCACCATCTCACGAGTCATGGGGGTTGGTTCGATGACTATTGGAATTGGGCGTCCACGATGTAACGGTCTGATGGTTTGAGTTATCATACTGCATGTGAAGACGACGACTTGACTACCAATCGCTATTCCGGGAAAGCCGGGATCTAGGGCATTGCCGATAAAGAACCTGGGAAAAAAGAAGAAAGAAAAAAAGAAAAAGAAAAAAAAAGCGGTGCTGAATTTCTGCGCCACAAGGTACAACATAACGTGCTTTGCAGACGAAGTGGGCATCGTGAGACTGCAAGTCCGATAATAATCGGTTTAGTGGAGGAGTCTCTCTACTCTCTACGGATACTCGTTTTCATTAAGCAAAGTCCGTCCAAGGATGACTACACTATCTGCAGGACCCTGAAAACTCTCAAGTTCGCTGTCGCTGTTGGTAAGCACCTTGTTATCTAGTAACTAGGGATTTGTAAGAGATCTCTGGAGAGCACCCTGTACCTACATGGACCTGAGCTGAGCTATGCGTTGGTGCTAGTAGTAGCGATCAGAGATGCACGCTGGATCTTGGACCGGATCATTTCGGGTGATTAACTGGTCCGGACTGATCTCCGAAAGTTGCATGTATTGCCGGGGTATGGTATCACTGACGACCCCAAAGTCCAGAATTGGCATTCATGTTCGTCCACTTTCGGGTCGTGAGGCTGCACTCTCGACCAAGATGCGATTAGTCGGTTTCTGTCCCCGGTTTCGCTTCCAATAGAGCAACACAAGCAAACTTTGTGATAGACTGCTAATCCTGCGTGATCCGGCCAGACCTAGAGATTCGGGATGCACGATGCAACTACGTGGTTCGAGGCCGACTGAATGGGCTAGCTGGATGCCTGCTCGAAGGATTTAAGCTTGTAGTCAACGGATTTCAATAGCTTCCTTACCTTGCCCCAGCGCTATCATCTGCTCAATCCTGTGTCGGTAACCGCCGACTCATACTAGTTAGAGGCCCTCCACCCGAAATTTCCAATGAGTCTCCAGTGTATTTTCATTCGACAAACTCGGATGGAGCCGCTGATCACACACGGACACTAGCGGTATATTAAAAGAGGTAATATTTCTAATCTTTCACCCCAGAGACTGAGCGAAGTAACCCTGGAAGCCGCTCGAGCCCAAAAGCTGGACTATTAACAGTAGTTCGAGTTTGTTGGCTCTTTAGATGCGTTGTAGAGATTAGCAAGATTGTGCCGCGATTAATGGCCAATTGAAGTTGGGCAGAGGGGAAATGCCACCAAGTCCGCGGCACCGTCGGAAGTGGTCACCGCATGTCACTGGTTACTACCCCCTGAAAAATTGGCTACTTATGACTTTGACCTTACTAGAAAGAGGTTTTGCAGAAATCTGAGCTCTCAACAGGAGGCCATTATTTCTTGGTGCCACCTCTTAGTGCCTGAAAGCTGTGAATACTTTGTTATTTCAGACGCAGAACTCTGGGCGCTTGTCTGCTACTCCGGGTACTTCCTAAGCATCTAGCTTCCCGGGCCGCATAAGCGCTTTGTCTTTTCAGGGGCTAATCAACAAGAGTAAGTCCTCATTGCGCCATGGCACTCTTTGATAACAGCTGAAAGGCTGCATCGAGAACCAGATGGAAACCAGGTTTAAATTAGCTATCTATAGACTATTGGCTTGGCTCAGCTGCCTTCATACTGTAGTTAGTGTATTTGCAGACCTAAGCGAACAGTTAGGCCTCATTTGATAGAGGCCCAGGTTGCAATCTTCACGGCTGGTGGCTCTAATGGCCTTGCAAGTTCCAATAGCTCCGTCTGGCTGCTAATCTAGACTCTTCAGCCGCGTCTACAGGGAAAAGAATAAACGTTGGCAGGGCCGAAGCGGTGGATCCAGGTATGCCGGAGGCTAACTTATCTGATGAGCAATCTCATGCTGGGATCGGATGTCTCTGTACTTATACGTAGAGCTTTCTGTCTTCTCCTAGGGGGACTTGAGATCGTCGTGCACCGCTGGCTCATTCATCTCCAGAATACATTCGCTTTGTTTAGCTTCTTTCCACTCTCGTTCTTAGTCAGAAGCTATGGTGGACCAACTTGCGCCTGAACAGCTTGCTGTGACGCCTCTCACTCCGTCCGGCTCTGCACGTGATCCATTCGACTCTGATGTAGGAGAGATAATCTTGGACTCAGAGAGCAGCAGCTCCATCACCTCTTCAGTAGGGCTCTTGTTCATATTGTTTACCCCTTTACTAACTTTATCTAGGATGACAACGTCTCAGAGCCTACAAGAGCCCCTCCAGTTGCCAATCGCGGTGCAGTTCGTCGTCCACCCCCTGAGCCTCCTGTTCAACATCAAACAGTCCAGACGGGGCAACAGGATGAAATTGTATGTCAGACTCCTCTATCTTGGGATAGTAACTAATCCTTCCAGGCACCTGTTATCCCTAGCCTACCAGAACAGGAGTTTAACGAGAAGTACCAGCCTGCGGGCTCAGACGTCGAAGCCAATGTCGTGTCACCTGCAGTTGTGACAAAAGAAAAGGCGGAAGAAAGCTCACCTTCTGATCAAAAATCAAAGCCTGGCTTTTTCCGCCGAATCTACAACCGTTTCCGAAACACCTATTGTCCGAAAGAGGAGCCACCGTTAGTACTTCCAACTTGTCCTAATGACGATGAGAAGCTTTCGTACATTCACACCAACCGGATCTTGCTATATGCCTTTGGAGTCTTTTCATTCCTATCTTTGGGTGCCGGTATGTGGCTCTTTGCTCTCTCTGCGCCGTTCTTCTACTGGTATGGTGTCTTTGCTGGTGCCATGTGCATCTATCTGATCATCTCCTATGGTGTCGGGCTCATCGGTAAGGACTGGGACTATAAGGCACATATGCAACGAGTTGATGCGTACCCGATCACTGAGGAATCGGCACCTACCGTTGATATCTTCCTGCCTTGCTGCTCAGAGCCCCTCGAGATCTTGGAGAATACGTATAAACACATCGTCAACCTCGACTGGCCTGCATCCAAACTCAAAGTTTATGTCATGGATGACAGCGCGCAAGATGCTGTTCGCGAGTTGGCAGAGAAGTATGGCTTCATTTACCACGTCCGCGATGATCGACCTCGTCTGCGCAAAGCGGGCAACTTGCGATGGAACTTTGCACGCACCGACGGCGAGTACTTCGTCATCTTTGACGCCGACTTCTGCCCGCGACCTGACTTCGTCAAGGAGCTTATCGTTGAGCATCTGGACGATGATAAGACTGCTATTGTTCAGAGTCCCCAGTGGTTCCGAGTCACTGACGACCAGACGTGGGTCGAACAAGGAGCGGGAGCTACACAGGAATTGTTCTACCGTGTCGTCCAAGTCAATAGAAACCGGTGGGGCGCTTCTATCTGTGTTGGAAGCAATGCCATGTATCGTCGAGATGCCTTGACTGAAGTAGGAGGTACTGCAGAGATTGGATTTTCCGAGGATGTTCACACAGGGTATGACAACAAATCGAGTTCTGAATTTTGTTTGACCTGGAGCTAACTTGACTCATAGTTTCGGCGCTGTTGACCGTGGCTGGAAGGTCAAGTATATCCCGTTGTGTCTGGCCACTGGTGTTTGCCCCGCCGGCCCTCGAGCGTTCTTCTCGCAGCAAATGCGATGGGCCAGAGGTAGTACAACTCTGCTCACGAATCCTCATTTCTGGACTTCGAACCTCAACTTTATGCAAAAGCTATGCTACATCTCCGGTGGGTTCCCTACGTAAGATATTGAGTGCCACGTAATATACTGACTCTCGATGCTTCAGGCTTCCTCTACTACTCAGCAGTTTCACTCAATATCTTCCTCGCGCCTATCGCCGGCACGCTTCTCCTTGCCTTCCGCTCGGAATGGTTCAAAGCGTGGAACCTTGCATTCGCTTTGCCGTCCATCTTCTATGGAGTTGTTGTTTTCAAAGTGTGGACCAAAGCCTCCTACGGCTTCAACGTGCAGCACGTCATGGTGATCATGTCTTACGCATACTTGACAGCTATTAAGGACCGCGTGTTCAACATCGAGCTGCTTTGGGCTGCCTCAGGTGACGCTAAAGCACACAAGTCCAACAAGTATCGCAACATGCGTATTCTTTGCTGGCTTTGGACTATTATTGTTACAGGCGCTATGGCCGGTGTTGTGACGTGGAAGTTGTTGACTGGTTTCACTTGGTACCATACTTTACCACTCATGGTCATCAATGTCTATAACTTCTACATTACTCACCGTTTTCTTTTCTGCAATTGGTAATATCTTCTACTTATAATTAGAGCTTTCAGTTTAGATCTACCAGATAGAATACCTATAGGACATAGAGTTAGATTTATAATATATTAGAAATTAATATTTTTAATACATTTCAGAATATATATTCCAGAAATTCGCGACTCATACCACAGTACGTATCAATAGTAGACAGCCCGTTAAGGCGTCTAGATGCATCATTGGTGTTTGCTTGTTCCAGTTCAATATAGAGCGTTATTCGCGGTGAATCTTAATGAATTGCCCAATGCCTTCATGATAATTCGTTGAATTGCGCCGACTGTATATGGAAATTCCACTTGACAGTGGATTTGAAGTTAGCCACAATCTTGACATGGTCTTTAGGCAGATCGGATACTTGCACTGTTTGGCCATGTGACAGTTTCTGAAACTCGTGGCTAACATGCACACTCTCTATAGCATCTTCTATAAAAAGAGGGAGATTGACGTCGGAAACTATGCTCATCATGTCTGCCTTGATACTTTTGTTCCGAGGCTAGCGAAGGGCACGACTGTCCACGTCAGTGTATGTGTAGTCCGGTCCTGTTACGAGCGATGAGGTGAAAGCAAGATACAAGAGCCTGCCATCATAGTTACAGGCCCTCAGGGCAAGGCAACGCAAGAAAGAGTATAGTATGATCTTATAGGCACGTTGGAGAAGATCCAGTTGGGAATCACGGGCAATCTATATGATTCATCTTGTCTGTTGTTTAAAATAAAATAATGGACCTGCTCTATAGTCTCGAGCAAGGCTAAATTGTATTCAGTATCTTGTTAAGATTGTAGAGTTTAGGCTTCAATGTACCAAGAGAAGTCTTTCAGTGCCCAGGCCCCTTGATCGCCACTCTTTCTACTCCTCATCAGATCATTTCGTACTTTGATACAATATCTCTCAGTCGCCTTTACCGGGTATTGGATCCTGCGCTATAGACCTATCCATCTCCGCGTTCATCGGTAGCCATGGCGTTGTGCACTTTAAAGGCCTCCCTAAGTATCACCTATTTTCAGACCTTATATATGACCTGATGTTTAGACTGCTGTTGATAGTTGCTATATCCAATAGATCTGTCTACTCCTTGATCTTGGGTGGCTCGCCGGTACGCAAAATCGAAATCAAGGTGAACCGACCATTCACAGACCCGTCGCCCAACCACCATCGTGCTAGACTTAGAGCTCCCGTAACGCCTGTCCCACCAGTAATGCACAGGATGTGAGATGCATTGATAAAACCAGCATCGTTGATACGATAAGATCCCTCTTAGAATTTCCAGATCTCGACTGTCTTGGGCATTGGGCACCAAAGTGCCTAGCTTCTAGGTCCATTCTTTGTGAAGTCTCTTTTGAGACTTGCCGCTCACTCACTGAAGCAAGAATCTGGGTCCATTTCTAGTGGAAACCGAAACGGCGGCCGTGAAAGCATGGATTTGGAGCCTGCCGACCGCTGGATCATTGAGATAGTAATACATTAAGGGCTCGCAGGTCGGTACTGTTTTCTCAACCATCTTTTCTGCAGAACCTCATTCTGCACGTCGCTAATATCTTAATTGATTTCTTTGATACCAAAGATATAATGCAGCTGAAACAAAAGTTGTTAATGCTAATGTCGTAAAGGTGTATATAAGAGCCTGGTTAGTCACGCGGGACTGCTCTCCTGCTCCTCCGGCCGACAAACCGGAAGTCATAAACCCTGTACTAAACAGGCCCTAGCATATCGTGTCAGTATAGTTGTTTTGATGAGTCGGGGGTGTAACAACAGTTGTCAGAATAGTTGGCAAGGTTATGAGACTAGCGATAGCAATGACCTTCATCAACTCCGAGTCTTTCTTCGCAGACGTTGCAATATTGAGCATCGTGTCCTGATCCTTTTTGCTTGCTCCTGCGAGGCAAGTTAACCTGCTAGTGTTTTCTGAGGTGGCCTGTATTTGTCGCACATAAGAAAGCATTGTCATCTAGGATTGAGGTCAATTGCAGGTTACAATTTAGGCATAACTCAAGGGAGAATTACCAGGTTCGATATTTGCTGGATCAGCTGTAACATGCTGTTGATCCATTTCAGGCTTACCTCTATCTGGGACACGCATGACATTACTTGATGTTTTGTTACCAACTGATCGGAACTCTCAATTTCATTGGAGTAGCTAGTAATCAATGACCGCAGCCCATCCAGCACCTCTTTGTTTGACTCAAATTGAATCTGAGCGTTATGGAGGAGTTCTGAATGGTACTGCAGATCTTGAACCATAGAAATCGAGAGTTCATTGTGGGCTTTTTGCACAGGTTGGCGGACTTTTCGGCTCTAGAAAGCAAAGGAATTTGTTAGTACAGCCCTCTTCTAACATGACTGTGATTAGAACCTTTGTTCTTATTTGGTTCTCGAGGTATTGAAGATACGCTGTGGAAGTCGGGAAGCTGGAAGAAAAGAGCAAGGAGTGTGAGCTCATCCGATGCTTGCCTATGCTTAGATAGGATGAGGGAAGGTCCAGAGCCGCTTTTGTAGGCTGTAAGATGACCCACAACTCTCCGTGGTTGCTGAATTCATGATAGACGCCCATTTTCCTTTCAGACCAAGGGTTTGGACTTCTTCCGGTCTTCGCAATGTAGCCCAATATGTAAGCAAACGCTGCCATTTTATGGTTAATAGTCTGAGGAGTTAGTTTGAGAATTCTGTTGATGTAACATACCATACTCATGTGACATAGTGTTGCTACTGGGTGGTTTTTTTGCATCATCTTGCATAATTCTTGAACCATATCCATAGGCACAATCAGTTCCAAAGCTCTGGGCCGGATGTCCAAATCCTTGAAGTATCCGCAGGAGCTCGTCGGGTGCCTTGATTAAAGATAGTATTTGGCTCGTTGATTGAG
Organism: Fusarium dlaminii; assembly: GCA_013186775.1. Lineage (NCBI taxonomy): Eukaryota > Fungi > Ascomycota > Sordariomycetes > Hypocreales > Nectriaceae > Fusarium > Fusarium dlaminii. Next base: position 110,891 of record JAAOAL010000096.1, on the reverse strand, counting down.
TACTGATGTTCAAAGGAGCCCACGAATGATCTTGGAATAGATAGCTTAAGAAACTTCATCAGAGATACAAGTGAGAAATACTTGGCAGTCCATACATACATAAAAGTGGCCCCAGGAAGTTTGGCATGTTTCTGGGCCAAGTTAGAAGCAGACACTACTCGTCCGAGAGGAAATATTCACATACCTTGAATGAGCCGTCAAAATCTCGATCTTGGAGTACGACATCCGTCTCGATGTTCACGTGATCATCGTCATCTTCAGAAGAGTGAACTGTTTGGAATTTGACCTTTGTCGTTGTTGGAGAAAACAACCTGGGCTTCGAGTTTGTAAGGGCACTGACGAGGCCTGATATCGACGGTGCGGCAGAAGTCTCTTGGCATTTGACCTCGGGAGTCATTGCTTGGAACGAAGAAAGAAGATTTGGAGCAGAGAGGGTCAATTTAAGGGAATTAGGCTTCATCTAGGAGACAGCCTGTGCTTTTATGTGACATTCTAAATCGCCGCTCAGCTTGTGATTTCATGGTCATCTGGTCACTCATTGCCTCATTGTGGCTGTGAAATGAGGGGTTCCCAACTTCCGTCATTTGCCAAGCTCGGAAGTTCTCGGCAGCCAACTAGACATCCCCAGCCAATTTGTCCAGTGTGCTCTTATCGTAGTAGACGCTCGTTATTTCGTCCTTGATGGATGACAACAGAGTCTTAGAAAATATGTACGCCTCCTGGGATTAGCTTAGTAAACTCACCGGTGTCATCTCCCGAGGAACTTCGACTGTTATGAACTCATGCGTGGTCTGTTTGGTGATTGACTTGTCAGTCCAACTGTAGCACAACACAGTCGCGCCGATAGTGGCGGTGAGGGGATAAGCTTACATTAACAATACTACAGCCCTTGCCTTTAAAATCGGCATGTGTTGTCCAAAGATGTCCCAGCTTCTGTTTGTCGATGTATCGAGACGGAAGATCTTGCTGGATCATGATGGGTATTGGAGTTTGCAAATATTCTGGGCAAGAGGAAAGGGAGAATGGCAATTTTGGAAATCAGATCATGGGCCGCATTGAATCTGTTGAAAGCCACTCTTGATGCAGTCGCCTCATTGCTGACCATTTTGGACCAATCTGCGTGCCCCTTTCAACCCCCTCAAATTGCGAACCAGCTATTGGCGGCCTCATAAGAGGGGCTTGCACGAGCACAACGAGAACCTAGCCGTCCAATTTTGTTCTCTCCATTCTCTGATAGCCAAACTCGGATAAGCAGAAGCAAAACAGTTCTTATGGCGACCATCAAGATCAAAAGAGGCGGGCGATTTGGAGGTCAAAAGGTCTCACGTTCGACCATCGTCGACTCCACCAGCTTGACCGACCTCCTCGTTGCTATTGAGGCATACGCGGTCACCATCCTCCCTGTCTCGCACCAGATTGGTTTGGAGATCATCGGCCAAGGTTTGTCAGGCCATATTCATCAAGCAACAGCCGACGTGGAAACGATGCTGGTCTTCAAAAAAGGCGTGCCTAATAGGCGCGAGTTTGACGACGATCAAGAACAAGACTGGTACCACTTGATTACTCAAATCGCTGTCCTCCAGCACAAAGAGATTTGCAAGTCTCAACGCATTATCAACCTGCTGGGCATTACCTTTTCAATCGATCTCATTGGGTCAGTTGAAATGGCATGGCCATTGCTTATCACCAGAAAAGCTACTCTTGGGCATCTAGGTGCTTATCTTTCTAATACAACAAATCCAATTTCCGCCGAAAATAGGCGCAAGTTCTTTACTGAAGTTGCCGAAGCGGTGCTCATCCTTCATCATCACGGTATTTCCCCTACGTGCTATCCTCTTGCCTCCCAGGCTAATACTATAAAGGCGTTGCTCATGGAGATATTAAGCCAGAAAACTTCGTCGTGGACCAGAAGGAAGAAGAAGAGACTTGCCAGCTTATTGACTTTGGTTCTTGTGTGATTAAAGGACAGAAGCGGTACCCAACATCAAGTCCACCGTGGAATCCTCCTGAGCTTGGAAGCACAGCAACACCGACCTTGGCAGGCTTCGAATTCATTTCACAAGCTGATCTGTTTTCGTTGGCACTGGTTCTAATTCACATCTTAATCCCTTCTGGATCTCTTAGGTCTTCCAAGTCATTCTTTCTGCGCACATATGCGACAGATCAGGAATGGGAACAAACTTGCTTAGACCTAGCTCAAGCGCAACAACAAGGCTCATCTTCATCATTAGTTTTCCGGCTTCTTCAAGCAATACAGAACTCAAATGTGTCTCATGAGGAGAAGGATGTTCTCTGTAACATAGTGAATAGCGCGATTCTTCCGTGCAATGGTAGCAGATGGATGCCATGGCAAGAAATCTTCCATCTCCAAAATGACATGTCTTCAGAGTAAGTTTTCAAATCTTTTCATGGGATTCGATCTCTTTATCCACAAAGTTTTAGGCTATGGCAAGGAACTATACACTAATAAACCATCTTTAAGATTGAAATCAGTTCTAGAGGACAAGTCATCCGATACCGTCGAATTGCCACGCCGCATCTTTGATTCTCCATCAGATGTGCACGAAGAGCACAGGATCTTTGAGGTTCGCCTATCGGTCCACTTTAAAATAAATCAATGCTAATTCACTGAAACTCAGCTCAAAGGTCTGCTTGGAGAGCTGGATGATACCGATTTTGCTGTGCGACAGACGGTCTTGAGAGCAGTGAAACGCAAGGCACGGTCATCTGGATGTCATGAATGCCGCAGGGGATACTCCTTTCAAGTGGCCATTTGTCATGAGATGGGATTTGGAGCACCTCCAGTAGCATCTCAGGACCGTGATTTCCTGGAAACCAGTGGACTAACGCAAAGTGACCTTAACAACGCCATCAAAAACATCTCAGAGGAATACAAAGGCACAAATTACGTTCCAAAGAAAGTACTGGAACAGCTATTCTTGCCAGTTGTACAATCGTCGAATCGCCCAGTCGAGTACCAAAGGCGTCGGCGACTTCCTGCTGCCACCAAAGCCCTCAAAACAGAAATCGATGCTAGAACCCGAATCTTGGGACCCGGAGACCGCTGTTTGGCCCGACTAATGGAGGAGCTCGCCCAGGTCTGTCTAACGCAAGGCGGATGGGCAGAAGCAGTTGCTTATCAACAAAAAGCAATAAACGCCTTGGAGAGCTATGGAACAACCCATCCGTCTTTCTTATCTGCTAAACTAAGATTGGCCGACATATGGTTTGAGCAAGGGCTTTACCGTCAGGCGGAAAGGGAACAACGCAACTGCATCTCGCAACTTAAGCCTGTTGTGGGTGATAAGCATCCCGACGTTGTTGCAGCATCTATGTCTCTGGCCAAAACAATGTCTCGCCAGGGAGCTCATGGCGAGGCTGAAAGCATAGCGCAAGAGGTTGTTTTGTCTCGAAGCAGCACCCTGTCACCAAGTCACCCCTTGACCATTAACGCAGAGCTAAATATGATCGGAATTCTCGTCGATGGGGGACATACACGCAGGATAACGGAGATCATGTCCGCTGTCGAAAGGAAGCTATCCAACGTCTTGCAGACTGATACTATCAGAAAGGCTGAATTTGGCATGGCACAAGCCATCGTTTACAGGGAGATATGGCAACTCGATCTGGCCTTAGAAAAGGCTAAGGCTGTTAATACATGTCTTGCTCGGCAGCATATCGACGAAAAGGACTACCTTCGACTTTCTGTATACAGACTAGAGGCCACTATTCACCATGCCAGTCAACAATGGGAGCAGGAGGAGACACTTTTGAGGAAGGTTATGGACCTCTCAGGGGCAAACCTTGGAAAGGTCGCCCATGAGTCCCAATACCTACTTGCGTATAATCTTATGTTGCAAGGACGTCTGCCAGAAGCTTTGGACATTGTCAGGGTCTTGAAGCCCGATATTGAACTGCCAATGACAACAGACCCAGATGCTTATTATTTCTACTATCAGAAGCTAGCCACTATTCTTGAGCTTCAGGGAGAATATGACGACGCACAAGCACAACTGACAACGCTTTTGGAACGGTGCAAAGAAGAGTTTGGGAACACCCATGGCTTGACCATTGATGCCGGTATATCCCTGGGTTGTTTCTTGGCGGAAAGGCATCTATTTCGGAAGGCCCAGTTATGTTTTGAGGCACTTCTCGAAAGCGCTGCGTATTTGCCTGGAAGCCAGCAAATGAAGATTGCGAGTCATCTGGTTACTACCTACCGCCATCTTGGAGAATTCGATAAAGCCATCGATACTTGTCAGAAGGCATTGGAACAGGCTTCTGAGACACAGGTCGATGAGAGCAGCAAAGTCCTTCAGCTTCAAAACACCCTTGCAAGTATTTACATAGACTTGGAAGAGTGGGGAAAAGCTGATGATATTCTGGAGTCAATCAAGGGGAAACCCTGTAATGCCCAGCTTTCCTCGTCCATCAAGACTAATCTTCATATCTTGAGAAGAATTCAAGGTCGTCGTCAAGAAGCTCTAGACCTTGCGATGGAAGCCCAGAGCCTTCAGTCAGAATGCCTAGGAGTGGCAACATCAGAACGTCTCATTGTGGAAAACAATGCCATACGGTGTCAGCTCGGTTTTCTGGGCCTGACAGATGAGGTTGAGCTACAACTCCAAGATCTCATGCGTCGAAGACAAGAGACACACTTCTTCAACCACCCTTTGCACGTAGCTCTGATGTCAGACATCGCGTACGCATACAGCTTATGCGGAAGGATGAGAGAAGCGGAGGATCTGCTTGACAAAATTGATGCTCTTGGAGAACTCAGTGAGAGTGACAAACCTGTCCCTTACGCGACATCACTTGGAAAACGGGCCAACATATACGCCCGTCTAGGGCGATTGTCCGAGGCCGAGAAATGTGATCGAAAAGCCCTTTCTGTTAGACTGAGGGTTTTCCCTGAAGGACACTCTCTTATCACAAGCACCATGGAGAATCTCGCGACAACATTGGCCGGTTTACAGAAGTATGAAGAGGCTGAGGCACTCCTCCAAGAGGTCATCACTGTGCACGATAATCAGGTCCAGAGGACGACAGACCCATCAAACCTCAGAAAGGCCAGACTCCGCCTTGCATGGACTAAAAGGAATCTGGCTGGGCTGCTATTTCTGCAGGCCAAGGCAGCTGAGTCTCTCGACCTTTTTAATCAAGCTCTTGAAATCAGCTTGGCTGCTGAGGCAGAGCCTCCCGTGGTTCATGAACTCAGGAGCAGTATCGCTCGTGTCAATGAAATACTAGTTACTTTGGAAGAGAGAAAAGAGGAATAGCTATAGTAAAATGAGTGGATGCCGAGATGGCGTGTCCGATTTCAAAACTCAATCTGCATTACTCTTAAGCCTCACAACCAGCGAGCAATTCTACAACCTTCTCTTGAAACATCCTCTGAATACCATTTTCTTCAACGGGTCCGAATTGCCCTGTGTCTTCAGCAAGAAGTCTCTCTGCGTCCAGGCAAAATCTCACAGCATCTCTGTATCTTGCCCCCATCACTGGACCCAGCTGAGGTACATAAGAATCAAGTAACTTCATGCGGAATTCTTGACCTACAGCTTTATCTGGGTGGGACTTCTTCATATTGTAAACTCTCTCACCCAAGCCCAATTCCAACAGGACAATTCCAAGGCCGTAGTAGTCAAACGTTCGCCTGAAAGGAACACCAGGCAAATAGTCTGGATGTTGAAATAGCTTGTGCTCTGCCTTTGGGCCAAGTGTAAAGCTTGTCGCTTCAGGACGGCTGTCGTTGAACCCAGTAAGAAATGCAAACTTGATGTGACGGCTGGCAGAAGCTAAATCTGGGCAGAAGAATAGTATGTGATGTGACGAGAGGTTCTTGTGTAGCCACCCGGCCTGGTGCACTGCGAATAAGCAAGCCGCCAGTTCTTTAGCAAGGACATAATAGTCACCAAGATCTGTCTGTTCATAATCCCCATTGTTTTGTTCAGTCATGACCTGCAAGAAGCTATTGAGAGAGATCAACCGATGGTCGTTACTTATCCCCTGAGCTTCAATCGCGTAGACGAAGCCAAAACGATAGTTATGAGGCTCATGGAAGTAGCCAAGGCAGTTGGGGATTCGATGCTGTGCAGTCCCCAGTCGTGGGGTAACCTTGGGGTCCAACAGATTGACTAGATCATCCATAATCTTGCTGAGCCCAATCTCATGTCCCTTCCAAGATGCGTCGTATGTTTTCCACTCAATCAGGGCAGTCTCAATTACACCGTCGCGAGTCAAGTATCCAGTGGTTTTTGATTCATGGACCAGATGCGAATCAGACTCGCCAATCTCAATAAGTCCAGCATCCATATAACGGCTCTTTTGCCCATACTGAATAGAAGCTGATATTGCCATGGACATGTGCTTCATGGCTGCGCCGACTCCCACCCACCGATACCGCACTGGCATTGCCATGGCACGAATCTGTTGGAGTGTATCGATATCTTCCATTTCACAAACATTCTGGATCCATCTTGCCTGACATTCATCGGACGACGTTTTCGGCAGAGGTTTGCAAAGCTGGTCGATCGCATGTAGGCAATCATCCGGAAGGCCTTCCATACTCGGAACCATGCCATCACCACGGTCCCTATTTAACGCTCTGTAGAGTTCTGTTACATAGCGTAACAAATCTCCACTAATTTCCATCTGAACGACCTGATGCAAGCTGGTATACACAGACCACCAAGCCTCGAACCGTTTATATTCAATGACATGCAAAATGCGGTGCTTTGCAGTCAAGCCTCGTCGATCGGGAGACATTAGATCCCTGAAGCAATTGTCAACGGCCGCCACGCCTGAGTGCAGAGCAAGAGTTCTGAGATTCAGGGCCACTTCCGACATCCTGGGCCTTCTGGAAGCGTGAGGGTTCATGATTTCTCGAATTTGACTGACCAGATGGACCATCAAAGGATCGCATGGGGCCGTAGCAAGGACAGATAGCCATTCTACCACCGCTGGTCGAATTCTTTTATTCAGATGGAAGGAATGGTCTGTAATCGGGAATAGTCCATCGTGAGTAGCCCGTCTCTTTTCCCGAAAAGCTTCGACTCTTTTCCCCTCTAGGAAGGTCGCGACCTCTGAAAGAATACAGCCAAAAGCCCACACGTCCAGCGGTCGCCCAACGTCCCCGTTGATACAGGCTTGGGTATCAAATGCTTCGGGCCCCAGGTAGTCATCGTGTCCGCCACGGAGCTTTGTCTTGGAAGTCTCATCATCGGGCTTCATTCTAGATAACCCAAAATCAGAAAGCATAAAGAGTTTTCGTTCAATGTCGACAAGAATATTAGCTGGTCGCAGATCATGATGGTAGCCAATTCTGCTGATGTTTCCTAGATCATCCTGCAGAGAAAAGTTATGAATCTGACTGACGGCTTCTGCTACACCAAACATGTTGAGGTAAATAGTATGGGACCCCATAATGGACGAATCTTCCTCATGCAGAAAGGTTTTGAGATCCCGTGTAGCTAGTCGAAAGAGGAGATTAAAAGTTCTGCGATAGGTGTAAGAACCCAGAAATTCTACTATATTTGGATGCTTAAGGTTTTGAACAAAGTCGAGGATCGCCCTCTCTGTGGATCCGGAAATATCCCTTTCTTGTTCCTTCCGAGCTATGAAGACCTCCTTTCATGGTACTGTCAGCGTGCATAGAACAAATGGGAATCATGCCTCCCTACCTTTGTGGTATGTGTTTGGATGAGCGTTTGGCAATTGGCATCTAGGCCGGTTTTCCAAACTATTCCGAAGCCACCGGCGCCGACCTTTTCTTCTGACAAAATGGGCAATACTGCATCATCCTGGATTTCGAGATGGACTTGGCCGCGTTGAAGGTTAATGGGGTTGAACTGCCACTGTTTGTCTACAAAGTTTTTGCGGACAGCTTCGGGCAGATAGTCGAGGCTCGAATCAGTATAGGGGATTCTTTCATCAGTATCCCGACGGAAGATAAATTCCAAGATATAACCTTCGTCTTTGTTTGAGATCAAGATAGCCATTATCAGGAACGCCGAGTTCATCACAAGCCTTGCGAATCGACAGACATCACGGTCGTTTCCTTTCAAGCTTGGGATCCCTGATAAGATAGCTTGCACCCGGGCCTCGCTGATGACGCTGTTCAAGCTATCACGGGTGTAATAGTACCCTTTTGGAGGACCTTGGGCAGTTCTTCTCATGCCTAGAAGATCCGTATATATGTCTGTCATCTCATCTATTGTAGGTAAGCGGGGTAAGTAGTGGCTGAGACAAGAAATGGACCTACATGTATTGGCAGAGTCTTTCGTGGCTTAAGAGTTAATAAGCCCCCGCTAAATATATATACTCTTAATATAATATGCTTAAAATGTATTTAATAAGTAATTACACTGCCCTTAAATTAAGGCAGCCTAAAGCTCCACTTTCTAAGGATTAGTGCTAATACAAAATAATAACTACAGCTCGCAACACTATTAAAGCAAGCATCGTGAGATTATAGACATCTGGTAGATGATTTTTATGTCAGCAAAGTCCAGCTTATAGTATTATAAGTATAGTCAATACCCTCATTGCTTAGAAGGTAGTTTAATAGCACTGCACAACATCTTCAACTCCATATTATAAATACAACTCTTAGTAACTATTAATTCCGGAATAACAATACTATAGCTATCTTACTCTAGGCAATTTGTAATCTCAAATCTCTGAAAGACTTAGTCGTATTAACGAATTATCGTTTCGTTCGACGCTGTTCTCTAACTCTTTGGATGTTGCTACTAAAGTGTTCATCCCCAGCCTATGAAGAAAACTCTTCTTAACGCACAAAATACTTACACTCGAATACATTTGCTCATGCCCAGGTAGGTTCAGTGTAAGCCCGACGGCCTGTTATACTCCAAGTCATCATTTCCCCAGCTTTCAGACACTACCCTTGAGCTCAACGAGACTCTTACTTTGGCCTTAGCTGGCTGTTGTATCTCGGCATTGGTGCCTAGGGTAAGTTTCTGTGAGCTTGGACTGAAGGCTAATGGGCCATCGTTCGCAAAGGTCATCCCACTTCGGGATCTCGCAGATTGTGCAAGGTGGGTTGTCTACAAAGCGGCCATAAAGCGAAATGAGTATGGAGTGCGCAAAGCAACGGGAGCTCCCGCCAGGAAAGCGGATAATTGCTGTATCCCACTTGGAAAAAGCAAAAAGGATTCGGCAATTAGTCAAGCCGTAGGGACATCTGCAGACGGCTAATAGTTGAGGAGACAAAAATGCTCCGAATGGCTAGTCTAATTGTTAGAAATACTAGGTGACTCAGGATACAGTCATATCATTTTATGGTGAGATTAGGAGAATTTTGATGCCTTTTTTTTTCAGTCTGCTTGGAAGAGATCCGAAGCCATCCTGTTGCCGTGATGATTAGCTCAAGTCCCCGTATATCCACTACTACTGCTCCATCGATAACTAACTAATCTTATTCATGATCCTTGTATCTCATTTATTCCATTTGCACACCAGGAATTCTTCTCTCTTTCCTCCTTCTAGTGATGTTGTTTTGACCGGCAACAACTCCGGCCCCTCTCGAGGTAACCAGTCATGTTGACATTCAGGCCAATGCAGCTATGAGATCTACAATACGAGCTCAGCTAGTTATCACCCTTGTCGACTACAATGACAATCTTGACGACTCACGGCTAGTTCAAAAAGAATGCATGGTCTTGGCAAGAAAATCTAGGTATCAGACCGCTATGCATAATCATGATTCATGTACGGTCCTCAACCCCGTCACGAGCTTGACAAATCGGAAGGTGACTAACAAAAAACAAGGTTCTGCATCTCTGAGGTTGGTGATCTGATCTGAGGCTTGAAAATAAGGCCTTCCACCTCGGAAAGAACTACTGCTGTATCACCGTGTCATCACACCGATCCAATTTGCCTTGGTATGTCACTCCGTTGCACAAGCCCAAAGCCTCAAGGTCGTGGCGATCGACGATCCCTTCGGTCAATACGACGTTGTACTATAGCAAAGATTGATATCGATTTCTGTACACCGATGAAAGCCATATTGCATATTGCAGATCTTGGGGGAACTGAAACATATAGCGATAATCTAGGTAGTGATCTTCGGAAAATTAGATAGTCAACAAGTGGCTGAACAGGTGCTGTTATCCTATTGGATCCCTTTGACAGCTAACGAGCAGTAGGGATATCGAAATGCAGACTATCAGACCGAGTCAGGCCTGACTGACAAATCGTGAGGCTGGCGGACATAGTGGTAATACAAACTCCGTAAAAACACGGAACTTGTTATCAGAGGATCTAAAGCGCAGATCATTCTTGTTTTTCACCTCCCTCAGCGATTCCCCTTCGTAAACCAAGCCGCCTTTTATGAACATGCCCCCTCTAAGATATCCCAACCGGTCCTTGGCTACCCGTGGCAGCAGGGGTAAAAACCGCATGTCAGTATTGCCACATCCGGTGGTGAACGTTTTGATAGAAATGTTTAATTTCTGGGGCTAGCGTGAGGTACTCCTGCGGCACATGCATACAATCCACTTTCTCAACAGAGCCTATTTGGGGTTCTTCTCCCTGTAAGCGGTATGAGAGCGCTTTACCGCGTTGAGAAGCGATCTTCAACAGGGAAAAAGGAAAGACAGAAAATAGTTCAGTGCGCTGTGCCAAAGTCAGACGCCAAATGTAACGCTCAGTGCCCTCGTTCTGGCCCTTGCGTTCTTCTCCGCATAATGCTCATCAGCTAATTCTGCCCTGCTGGTACTTTCGTCCCATGAGAAGCATTGATCGTCGGCGTCAAGCCACCGGGCTGAGACTTCCGGCAATTGGGTCCAATTAAAAACCGTGGTCTCAGCCCTCCCTACCGGGCTCTCGGCAATAAGACATTGTCTTTGGCGGGTGAGACTCCGGAGGCTAGACTTGCCTTTTTTGCCGATCACTGCATGATCCAGTAAAAGTAGCCAAGACAATTGAGCCAGGAACACGCGTGGTTGTCGTGGCTGTCTCGGTCTAGGTCATTGTTTGTGGGTCATAAAAAGAAGTAATTATGCCAAGTTTACTACGGGTTAAACAACCCCCCCATTCATTGTGGCTGCATATTGGGCTGTGGCTCTATTTTAGCTTTCAGCCAAGGACCGGGAGGGGAGAGCAAATGAGGGCGCTTGATGCGGGTGCTTGGAGTTGTCGTTGACGACGTGGCTACCGCGAGACCCTTGTGCCTCACACGAGCAATCCACTACACTCAGCGTTTTATGCTGTGGCTTTTCAAGATTTCAGCTCTCAAGAGTGTCATTTTTGCTCATGCAGAGTATTGCTTTTGGAAGTCTGAATCAAATCACTGCGGGAGATACGGAACCGCGCCTGGATCCATGACAATGCTACGTCTTGGTCACGGAGCAAAGGTCCGGACAGCCAAGGCGGTGTCACTATGTAATTTTGTTGTTTTCTCTTCGTGTAAATGGAGTCTTATTAGCTGCCTGCAGTAATCTAGGGTATCCGCCCCGCACAATGGATTCTACTCAGCCCATTTCGCTGTTTATTCAATAACTGCTCTGTCCTATTCTTAGCTGAAATTGGACTTGATGCCCTGAATCCCCATAGTGCGGGCGCTAACCAAGACACCGGGGCCGTCGGTGACCTGAAAATTTACGAGCGGACTCTCGCCCTACAATTCTAAAATACTTAGCGGGCATCGGCAGTTAGAGTCGTACTGTTACGCAAAAAGTATATTGAAACAATGCAAGTATCCCTGTCAGAAATTAGACGTGACAAAGAGGAAAAGAAACATGATCTGAGCAGGGTAAAGGTTTACATGGGTCTCTCCCTCGTCCCTGCTAGGTACCGAGTGGATGATCAAGATCACAGACCAAGGGAGGAAGAGTTGAGCCCCACTATCAGACACAGACTGGCGCAGTGATCGCCCCGAGTTCCGCTACTCAGAGTCTATGGACTGGACTCAGCTGAGATGTGCGATGCGGAATATCGTCACGTAGCATTATGGCTTGGGAGTAATCTCGTACGGTCAGGGAGACAGGCCCTTGATCAGGAAAGTCAACGCTTTTGGTGCGAGCCGTCAAGTATAAAGAGGCCATCCTCTTCCCTCTTGGACTCAAAATCCTCATCAGCACTCATCAGCATCTCCAACAGCATCCTCAACACCTTCAAACACTTTCACTCACCCCCAAAAACCAACTTCTTTCAACTCAACTCCATTCAAAATGCAGTTCACCAAGATCGCCTCCGTCCTCGCCATGGCCGCCGCTGCCATCGCTGCTCCCGCTCCCGGCAACTATGAGGTCGAGCCTCGCACTGGCGGCAGCAACAACGGCAACAACCAGCCCGTCTGCTCTGCTCAGAGCAAGCAGGTTTGCTGCAGCGGTCTCCTCGACTGTGTCGTTCAGGTTCTCGGCGGTTGCTCCAACTCCGCTTTCTGCTGCAAGACTGACGCCGGTAACGTAAGTAGCCCAGAAGAATGGGCAGAATAAGATTTGATACTAACTGTTGCAGGGTGCTCTCGTCAACGTCGCTCTCCTCAACTGTGTCGACCTTCTCTAAGTGACACGCCTCGGCGACTTGACTTACTCTATGGAGTAGCTTGTTGGATTGTTGGATATTGAGGCACATATGGTGTGAGGGATCTGATGGAGAAAGCCTATGCCAGCTACTCCGTATGTCAATAGGCAGTGCTGATGTTTGTATTTACTTCAATGACCTTAATTTGAGGTTGAATATACATACAGGGGTTATACTTGACTTGACTTGACTCTTGACTTTGAATGGTGACAAGGTATTAACAAGCTCAGCAAGATTACATAAACAAACTGCTCTGGTGATCACATGAACTACTTTCAGGCAAGAATATAGCTGATTAAATTAGCACAAAGGTCAGCTTCCAGGCACCTTCAACTCTGCTCATCATGCTCTCGTAAACTTGAACCCAATGCCTACCGGATGCAGCGGAGTTCAAAACTCAATCACAGGATATAACCCAGGGATCCCTGACAATCGGCCCATCCACAACGATTAAAGAAACAACTTAAATTAGTTTCAACTACAGCTCTGACCTATAGCAGCAGGTGCACGTTTTGAAAACTGTTGAGGTCGTATCCATGCTCGAATAGATCGTTCCAGGCTGTGTCGATGCTTGGCGTAGGATACTCTTGACGAGGCGGTGGATTCTGACTTTTGACTCCAAACCATGACATGAACTCTGTGTCAATCTCGCCCTCGGCATGTGACGTGTTGTCGAAAATTGCCAACGTTGCATTACCCAATCTCCGTATGATCTGAGTGCTCCTCTCACCAACCTTCTTTCCGTGCGATATTTTGGAGAGAAGTCTCACGCAGGTTTCAATATTGGCCTCGACGACTTCTCTTGTGAGTTCAAGTCTAACCACGGAACTTGCTCTAATGGAGTACAGCATCGTAACAGCAGCCATAAACAACGAGTCCAACGCCACAAAAGTGTAGATTATCTTGTTCTTCGCGTATAGAGCGTTGTAGCAGCTGATAAGGCTTATGGATGAATCAGCGCATAAGCGAATGGCATCTGCGCTGCTCACTGGCGATGCATGAGATGGTCGGTGGAGGTTGATGACGGCTTGGTGATAGGCGATTTGGAACCACTCTGGCGTTTGGTACATCGACAGTGGCGCAAGGTATCTCGGGGCGGAGAGAAGCCATGCGTTGAGACGGGTGTAATGCTGTTGGCGTATGGCGTCGAGGTTTCGGCCTTCGAGGTTTAAGCCACCTGCGGAGTGGAGGGCGGAGTATATCCCCGCGTTGATCTGACGCAGTTCGACGATGTGACGAAATGCAGACATGTCTCTGACGTCGGGCAGGATATTCGCTATGGCTTGATCTGCAGGTCCGGCAATTTGCTCATCGGTGAGGACCAACGGCAGGGGTACCGTGATATCAGCATCTTGGATACCCAATGGCCGGCCAAGAGAGATTGAGACACTTCGATCCATGGTGTACAAGCTCCAGAATAACCGTTTTCGCATCTCGGCATCGAGCAGTGTCTTATTGGCCATGCTCTCCTCCCGATGCATGTCGATACCTACTGCAAGCCTCAACGCCATGCCAACGGTGTACCACAAATTGACCGACTGCGGCTCGTTGCTGCCGAACAAGCAAAGCAGGGAAAGACAGCGTATGCAGTCGAGGTCATCAGCTGAAAGCACGGCGTCAAGATCACGCACAGCTGCCTCGAAGAAGAACTCGTGAGAAACAGGTGCGTCTGAGCTAATGCGTGCTTTTTCTGATGCTCCAATCGCGAGAACCATGTGGACTTCAAACGCTGACAACCTGCTCCTGACTTGGCCGTTGCAGTATGGTATGTAATGCTGCTCCATGAACGATGGGCGATGAAGGACAGGGTATTGCGGCCATCGACGATCGAAGAATACTTCAATCAGACTGAGGCCGTCTCGGTGAAGCGAGAACGTGTTTGACGTGGCGGTCGGAGGCGTCTCACTGGCTGACAACCCGTGCCACAATTGCCAAGGTCCCGTCATAAACCCCGTCTCGGAAGCGCCGTTGGGCCCCAATCCCCTAAAAGTTGGCAGAAGCATGCGTCCAACATATCCCCTCTCCAAGCTTCCAACCGAGCCATCGGGTTCTTGGCGATCGGCAACAGATCTTATCTGCAGATGACTCTCCTGAGAGCGAGCCTCCGAGGGCAGTCTCGATTGCATAGCCAGTTGTGTCTGCAACTCATTCACCCGGTCTTTCAAGCGCTCTACCTGGCCTCTCAGATGGTCGCATTCGCATTCCCTGTCGACCTTGACAACGAGACGATCTGAGGGAACACAAGGCACATTTGCAGCAGCACAAGCCCCGCATACGGGATGTCTGCCGTCACACTTTGGTCACAAAAAAGTCAGTCCATTATGTCGTCGACGACCCGAGAAGATGTGGTAGCACGTTACTTTTTGTTTTCTTCGGCGACATCTCTGGCACGCTGCCGATATCCTCTTGAGGCCACGACGCGGCGATCGTATCCGGTCAGTGTCCCTGTCTGAGTGCGTGTCGTAAGCTGACGCCGATTCGAACACGGCGGGAAGTTCTCCATCATCGGTGGCAGACATTTTTCGGATTGGGGTGTTTGGTGGTGATGATTTATTAATGAGGGATGAAATTGTTAATGCGAAAGAGTCAGAAGTGACCCACTTTATCGATAAGGACAATCTATCTCCGGTTCAATGCCGGCATAGCCGATGCTGAAAAGATGGATCTCCCTGAGATTCGGCCGGATTCGGCCCTTATGCCCGGCCTTATCTCGCATGTCGTGATTGAAGCAGATAATGGTCTTGTTTTATACTGGGAACTACCGATATTTAGAGTTTTCTTGGTGTTTAGATAAAACTGTCTATAATGCTTGAATGATAATAAGTCGACCAAAATCGAGGCTCCGATGTTGACGTCATTAATGAAGTATCTGAGAATTTAATGAGACTGATCTGGTGTTTTTTCTAACAATGGTTGCTTTCTAAGAAAGACTGACTTATAAGATTCTGTTGCCCGTCTCTGAGAAGAGAAGTTGGCGTGTTATTTTGTAGTTATCTTGTTATTGTTTCCTACCTGGATGATCTTAGTGCTTAAAAATAACGGTGTTTAAGATCTTTACCTAACTAGGTCTACTTCTGTTTGGGTCTGAGGAGAGACTTAATGACGAGTATAAGTTATTTGTTACTTTTAGTATAATATTACTAATTTTACAGTCCCAATTGAATCTGTTACGGGGTCGTAAAGAACAAAAGTTCAGCGTATGAGTCTCCAGGGTAAGTGAAAACTGGAGATGATGTCATTTCTCCAAAATGGGTTCAGGGAAACGAACCCTCAATTGCAAAAACGGAGACATCACGTGGACAGACTCACTATTGCTTGACGCCGATAAGGCTGAATAGAACGGATTACTGGAGCAAGAGACACAGCAAGAGACTTCAGGGTCCTCTCCAAGTCGTGACTCCACTTAATCGGGCTCAGTATCTCAGTTAGCGAGCCCATGTCACCATCTCAACACGGTCAAGCTCTTCAGTTAGCTACAATCCCCCCAACCAGTGAAAACACAGCACTTCTACCCCGCAAACAGCACTATCAGTAGCCTAAACCGAGTCTTCGGGGGTGAAGCTTATCACCTACGGAACCCCATCGGAAGCCGGTGGGACGCCCTCTCATCGCCCTTATCTCTACGGAATGCCCCCCCCGTCCCCGTCACAAACATCCCCAAACCACCACAAATTCACAATGCCTCGCCCAATAGTCCCAGCGCACCAACGACAAAGAGCAGCAGAAGCCTGCAACTTGTGTCGCGAGACCAAAAAGAGATGCAGTGGCTCTGCGCCCTGTACGCAATGTGTTCGTCGCGGCCTTGACTCGCAGTGCTTCATCACTTATGCTCCGAGGGGGTCGAGAACAAGGGCTCGCGCTGAGGCTGCAAAGGCTGCGGCGGCGGGGTCGGTGACGACCGAGCCGATGAGTGCGAGCTCGCATCAGAGCAGTCAGCCGATGGAGACGGATGAGGGGTATAGACCGTTGTCGCCGTCGCATTCGCAGCAGGATGATGAGAAGGACAGTCAGACTGAAGCGTCGAATCCACCACGAATGCTGCTGAACTCGAGAGGCGAAAGAGGTATGAACGCCTGTCACAATTACCGATGAAATGCTTATTTGTTAGTCTATATTGGAGGCGCAGCGTCAATCTCGTTTCTGCAGATTGTGCGAAATTTAGTGTCGCAGCAAATTGGACCATCGGAATTTTCTCACAATGAGAAGAGCGACACCATGCTTGAGATTGAGTCGCCAACAGCTACGACACACGATGAGACAAGCGCGATGAGATTAAGTCCGGACCAAAAACAGCAATATTTGAGATCGTATTACGTAGTGGTACGTCTACACCAATAATTCTCGAGTATATGCTGATGACAGCAGACCGAAGCATTAATCCACGTCTTTGACGCGTCGGAACTCGAGACTCTCCTCAATCTAGACGACGACACAGGCTACTCTCCCTCTCCCAACCTCTCACCACTAAAACAAGCCTCAATCGACCTAGTTATCGCAATCGGCGCCCAATGCGAGTCCCTCTCCAGCGCGCGAACAATAGGCCAAGCATATTTCCGCCGCGCTCGCAGCCAAGCATTCGTCGGGTTCCTCGAAGATCCAGACCTAGACATGGTCCGCACATTCCTCCTCATGGCATTCTTCATGCTCGGCGAGTGCAGAAGAAACGCGGCGTTTATGTATCTCGGAGTCGCTACAAAAGCAGCCCTCGCTTTGGGTCTGCATAGCAGAGAGTCTTATGCTGCGAAACCGGGACCAGAAGATCAGGCAAAGTAAGTTTGGACCTTTATAGTGATCGGATGTGGCTAATTGGTTAGGTTGCGGGTATGGATGAGCGTGTGTATCCTTGATAAGCTTGTTAATTCGCTTCTCGGCCGACCATCCGCTTCTGCCCAGATCCGATCGAATAGCAGTAGCAAATTGGATGACGTCGCGCAGAAGGGCGACAGCATTACCGAGCATTTGATGGCGTCCAACAGAGTTTCCACTATTATCAACGATATCACAGACACATTATATGATCAGAAGAAGGTCACGACTGCAATTGTCGAGCAGTTCCTCCAAGACATTGAACGCTGGAAACGGGAACTCCCTGCTTCCGTCAAGATACCTTCGGCAGATCCCAGTCCAGGAACAGTGACGCAACAGCACGGAGCTATTGCCAAGGTTTATGTATCGTGTCTTTATTATCTGGCTGTCATGCTTGTTTCAAGACCGTTCTTGGTTTCGGCACTTACTTCCAAGGGTCTTGGAAAGGGAGCGCATACTCAATTAGCTGCGGCGTGTCTCGATGCAGCGATGTATTTGTCGCAAACATGTTCCGAAGCTCTCAACGCTGGGTTATTACAAGGAAACATGTGCATTATGAAGTAAGTTTACTGACCATCCCCGAAGATCTACATGCTAACCGCCTACAGAGCTCTCGTCTTCGCATCAGGACTAGTACTTGGTCTAGAGATATTCGCCAAATACCCCGTTGAATCAGATATCAACAACGCATTCGAAGGCGCCAAAGACGTCCTCAGGCATCTAGCAACGCAAAGTCCACAAGCAGCACATTATCTCGACATTCTGACAAATCTATCTGGGGCTATTGACAAGCGACGATCAAACGAAGCATCTAGTGGAAGAAGCCGCTATGTCTCTAAGCTGTTTAGTCTGGATGCACCGCCTGGGAGTGAGACTGCAGGCTCGCAATCTGCGCAGCAGATGCTAGATACAATGTTTCCATTTACAGATGCTCAGACTGGTCAGATGATGGATGATACGATGCAGGACTGGGTGTTTCATCAGCCTGATGGTGCTGATTTTAGTCTGGACTGGGAGACGTTGAACGTGTCGTTATGGGATACGTATCCATTTTTATCATGAGTTAGCTGTCTGTAGAACTGTATGAATTGATGAGCCTGTACGAATAATCACCATCTTCAACATCGCCGTTCGTGATAACCGTCGTGATAACACCAACACTGCACCTCGCATCCAACCTCCGCTAATCATCGGTACAATTGATCAGATGACTACCCCAGAAAATCCCCATCCACGATCCGCCAATCCGCACTGAGTTTACCGCAAATACGCGGGTGCTATCAGCAAAATGGGTGCAGTGCATTACCCGACGCTAGCGGATATCGCACCACTTCCGTGCTGTGGACTTACTTCCGCTATCTCTAGATAACCTATCGTGAATACGGAACTTCCGAAAATTACAGCCGCAGGCGGTTCAAGTTGTTGATAGTGGTTGCAGGGCGGGTATGAACTCTGAATGGTTGGCGATCCGGGGTAGATAACGTTTGGACGAGAGGAAGCTAAATAGTGATGGTTGCTCAGCTTCAAATCGATTCAATTCATCATCAACTCATTCAATACAATAACATCTCATCTCATCCTACAATCACTCAAGTCTTGACATCTCATCTCATCTCGACTCTCCATCTCACAACACATTTCATCACATCATCACATCTTCACACCTTTAAAATGATCAAGGACAACGCCCCCACCATGCCCAACTGGAAGCGCCTCAGCGTTGGTGTCATCGGCGGTGGCATCGGTGGCATGTCAGTAGCTATCGCTCTCCGCCGCGCCGGCCACGACGTCACCATCTACGAGCGCTCAGACTTTGCCGGTGAAGTCGGCGCCTCGGTATCTTGCGCCGCCAACGGAACTCGCTGGCTGCACGAGTGGGACGTCGACGTCGCCAAGGGTGACCCCGTCGTTCTCAAGAAGCTCATCAACCGCGACTGGAAGACCGGCGAGCCTGTCAGTGTTTACGATCTCGATGACTACGAGAAGCGATGGGGTTTCGTGTACAACATGTTTCACAGACAGTACATGCACGCTATGCTGAAGGATACTGCTATGGGCGAGGGAGAGGGTACCCCTGCTAAGCTGCTGGTCAACCACAAGTGCTCCGCTATCGACTTCCCCACAGGCACTATCACTTTTGAGAATGGTGTCACTGCCAAGCACGATCTTATCATTGGTGCTGATGGTATTGGCTCTGCTGTTCGAAAGATCCTCGGCATCAACCCTGAGAAGAAGCCCTCTGACCAGAGCTGCCTCCACTGCAACGTCACAACCGAAGAGGCCGTCAAGGCTGGTCTTGTCGACTACTCACAGAACAGTGCTCTCGAGTACTGGGGCGGTCAAGAAGGAAAGTGGGACAAGATCGTCCTCTCTCCTTGCAACGGTGGCAAGCTTCTCTCCTACTACTGCTTCTTCCCCCGCGAGCAGGGTGACTACACTACACAGGCCTGGGGATCTGAGGATCTCCCCACTGAGGATCTCCTCAAGCCTTACCCCGAGCTCGACCGCCAAGTCTTTGGACATCTTGCCATTGGAAAGGAGATTCAGCCCTGGCGTCTGTGGGTCCACCAGCCTTACCCCTACATCGCCAAGGAGAACGTCTGCCTTCTCGGAGATGCTGGTCACCCCATGATGCCTCATCAGTCTCAGGGTGCATGCATGGCTATTGAGGATGCTGCTGCTCTTGGTATCCTGTTCAGCAAGCGATACTTCAACGGTGATGTCAAGCAGGCTCTGTCTGTCTACGACAAGGTCCGCCTTCCCCGAGCTACCCGTGTCCAGGCTGCTGCTGCCAAGGCTGCCTACAACATCAACGAGCGAATTGGTAAGTCACTCGATACTTCGCGATTGTAACTCGTACTAACTTTCTCAGGCTTCTCTGTCAACAAGGACATCTCTACATACAAGGTTGAGAACGAGAAGGAGGTCCTCACCATCGAGGAGATGAACACATATGATATGTACAAGGATATCGAGGAGAAGTTGGCAAAGGCACAAGGAGAGAAGTACGCCGGTGGCTTCCTCAACGGTCTGCCTCTGGGTCTCGAGCTGCCCAACGGTGTCGTTATCGGTGCATAAATGGGAAAAGAGGAGTTGGGGACATTTTATATCTTAGCTTTGTCATAGTCGGTTTTCAAAATGTTAAATTGGTTCATTAGCCTATCGCCTTCATTTCCTTATACCTCATGTCTCCACCTTTGCTGCAAGCAGATTGAGGCTATAGCTAGTTCACGTCAATACCCCGGACTATGAACCTGTCAAACGCCCTGGTCGAACCTTGGGCCATGTTAGTGGGTGTCCCGGGCCGCGGAAAGCCTTGCCTCCAAGCGTCTCGACTCTTCCTGTATCCGGCAAGATCCAGGGGTTTGTAACAGCTGGGATCTGCAAGTCTATCTCAAGTCTAACACTGACAGCAGCGGGCTAGTCCATAATCTGACTGGCTGCTCTTGGCCAGGTACCCGTTCATTGGTTTGCATATCTGTTCCGCAAGAATATGTGCAGGTTGCCAAGGGACAGTCTGGTTCCTCGGGCGATTGTTCAGCCTCTCCATCTTCTTGATGCCCTCTCACATTATTACACGGTACAGAAACGGCACTGAAGATCCTGTCGATCTTGCTGGCCTCATAATCCATGATATTGTGATCGAAGCAGGTCAACAGGCCTAGCAAGTTAGTCTCCTCTGTCGTTAATAAGAAGCTTAATTCAGACTCGTTCCTCTTAAATTAGTATACTGCCAATAAAAACGGCCAGGTTAAGTGAGAATATAGTCATAAGAACTTATCTGATGTAGGTGAATCTTCACATTCCTTCACCCGTCCCCAAGAGAGACTCCAGAATCTGGTGATACTCACGCAATATTAAACTCCCCTTGTTGCCAAACTCGCCGAGGTTCTCTATGGTGCAACAGGATCAGGGAGAGTTTCTCTTCACATCAATTATATACTTGATCAATTTTAGGAGACGAAGATGCTGTGATTTACTGCCTCTGATCACAACATCTAGTCTGCTAGACCAGACATGACTACCCCAGCAGTCGGCGAACCATCACATAATTCCAAATGCTCGCATCAACTGTATATCATCATTGAACAGTATTTTATTAAGTCTATTTCTTGTATGCTGCAGCAGCTCCAGTATCCTATCAATCATTAGCATCACATCTCTCATCCGCAGCGAGGTCCTCACTAAATACACCTGGTAAAACTTGAGCCGATACTTCCCGTCAGCAGCCGTCTTCTCCAGCTCGGCCCTCCCAGCCCACTCAATCTCTGCCGAGCCGCCATTCTTCAGCTGCAAAGCCACTGAACCATGGAGCATGACCTCGTCTGAACCAGCGCCAAACGGATACACCTTGTTGAGAGTGTGCTTCCGCGACGCAACAGCCTCCCACATTCCTTGTCTCAAGGTGGTGATTTCTACACCGTCAATTGCTGTCCATGCACTAGACGAATAGACTTACCAGCGTGACCTGAAGCCTTCTTCGATGCGAGAACAAACGTCGCGTCTGTTGCAAACATGTCTACATACTTGTCGGTCTCCCCGGGAGTGTCGGAAACGGCATAAAAGGCCTGGAGGAACTGGATAACGTGCGGTTGAACCGACTGATCCGAGGGACTCTGCACAGAATACGACTGTTCCATTTTTGCGTTTCGTTAAATGATCTTGTGATGGTTCTGAATTGCGTTGTCTTCAAAGCTTGTGGGTAGCAGTTTATCTCAATAATGTGTCGCTCCGTGACCCTGCTTCCGACTTCCGATAGTGGACTTCGGATCTTCCTTAGTGAGCGCTCACACTGTAGTCAGCGAGTGACGATCTTACCCCGCAGACTGATCGGACCGCGGGCAAATGCCGTTCCTGTTAAGGTTTAGCATTGACGGTGCATTATCCGCTCGTCCAAACGGAATCAACGGAATTACTGTACGTAGGCGGGTGCATTATCCGGAATGGGGTAATGCGGTCTCTATGGTGGTATTGTATCAAGTTTATAGTTTATCAAGTTGAATATATATGTCCATGTTCAACTCCAGATAACAAAATATATCTCATCATCAATTCACACTCTCCCATCATCTTCACCTCACACAAATCACATTCATCATGCTCGGCAAGGTTGCTCTTGAGGAAGCTTTCGCTCTCCCCCGTCACAAGGAGCGAACACGATGGTGGGCTGGTCTCTTTGCCATCGACCCTGATAAGCACGCTGCCGAGATCAACGATATCACAGACCAGCGCATCAAGTACATGAACGAGCATGGTGTTGGCTACACAATCCTTTCATACACTGCACCTGGTGTGCAAGATGTCTGGGATCCCAAGGAGGCTCAGGCTCTAGCTGTTGAGGTCAACGACTATATCGCCGATGCCATCAAGGCTCACCCTGATCGTCTCGGTGCTTTTGCGTAAGTCATATATCACATATTCGAGAACTTCACTAACAACTTCAGCACTCTCTCTATGCACGACCCTAAGGAAGCTGCTGAGGAGCTCCGAAGAGTTGTCACCAAGTATGGCTTCAAGGGTGCTCTTGTCAACGACACCCAACGAGCTGGTGCAGATGGAGATGACATGGTCTTCTACGACGGCCCTGAGTGGGATGTCTTCTGGTCAACAGTTACAGACTTGGATGTCCCCTTCTACCTCCACCCCCGCAACCCCACAGGCTCCATCCACGAGAAGCTCTGGGCCAAGCGCAGCTGGCTCATTGGTCCTCCTCTGAGCTTTGCTCAGGGTGTCAGCCTTCACGCTCTGGGCATGGTTACCAACGGTGTCTTTGACAGACATCCCAAGCTCCAGATCGTTCTTGGCCATCTCGGCGAGCATATTCCCTTCGATATGTGGCGAATCAACCATTGGTTCGAGGATATCAAGAAGCCCCTTGGTCTCTCTTGCAAGTTGACTATCCGAGAATACTTTGCCCGCAACTTGTGGATCACCACCAGTGGACACTTCTCTACATCAACACTGCAGTTCTGTCTTGGAGAGGTTGGAGCTGATCGCATTCTGTTCTCTATCGATTATCCTTTCGAGAACTTTTCAGATGCTTGCACGTGGTATGATGGTCTGGCTATTAATGATGTTGATAAGAGAAAGATTGGAAAGGATAACGCCAAGAAGCTGTTTAAGCTTCCTCAGTTCTACCAGAGCGAGGACTAAAAGGGAAATTGGAATGAATTACAATCAAGTATATAAATGCAATAGAATAACAGAACCTTGAGCGATTTCAACTGATCATAACCCTGAGTGACTCGAATCTGTACCCTAGCTAATACTCTCACTGAGAGTACTTTTAATTGGCAGCATAATTTTATGAATGCAAAGACTAGTTGCGATTGCTATGGAGATGGTTTCAAGTTCAGCGGAATACAAGCCATGCCAGGAATTCAAGTCCTTACGATCTCTCGTCCTTACTCTCCATCATGTCATTTGGCAACAGAGCTGTTGTAATAACACAACCTAGCATAACACCGCCAGCAAGATATAGCACACTGTTGATATCTCCCTGCCCATTCTCACCTGTGCGTCCATATAAATGCTGTGCAATCAACGGACTCACAATACCAAACAATCGACCCCAAAATCCTGCAATACCACAAGCCGTGCCACGGATAGGCGCAGGGAAAGCTTCAGGAGTCCAGCCATAAAGTACGGCGTTGAACATGGATTGGAAGAAATATTCCATAGTGAAGAGACCTTCATTCTTGGCACGCGTGTCGACTGTTGAGAAGAGAATGATGGAGATGCCCATAAGTGCCGCTGATAGCACCATTGTCCATTTGCGGCCAATAGCTGGGATGCGGTGGAGTGTTGCACCGAGGAGCACTCCGACGATGCCAGGTGCATACGTGTAGATGTATGCAGCATAAGTCGATTTGAGACTGACAGATGCGGCACCGTTCTTGAGAGCAAGGATACTTGGCAAGTAGAAGCCTAAACTGTTAGCAATGTGTTATCGCCTTCACGCTTAACTTACCTGCAACAGTGAATCCCCAGTAATCCATGATATACGTCAACCATACGAGAACTGTAAGACGAGTCATCTTAGGACTAGAAAACAGCATCTTGTATCTTGATAGCTCAAGCTTAGCCTTTTGAGACCACGCCATGTTGAGCTGCTTTGTTCCCGCTCCCAAAGCAGGAGTTGCACTATTACCACTTCCAAGAGAGCTATCGTCTGCTTGTAGTGACTCAAAAAGCTCAAGAGTAAGTCCGCACTGCTTCCTATTCACCTTGGCCATATGTTGAAGCGTCTCAATTGCCTGGCTGTCACGGCCGCGATAGATGAGATACTTTGGAGTCTCGCGGAAGTTAAACACGAAGAAACGGAGGATGAAGACCGCGAGGGTGATACCGCCAATTGTGAAGAGAAGATATCGCCATCCCATATTGTCACCGCGTGAACAGCATGTTTGCCCTGCATCTGCATTGTTGCATGATACTAGAGGGTCAGGCTCGGAGAAATTGGGGGAGCATGCGTAGACTGGGATGAAGCCAAAGGCGATGGCACTGCAGAGAACGACTCCAATAGGCTGGAAGACAGACAAACATGCCAAGAGGAAGCGTTTGTTCTGTCAGGATTAGCTAAATGCCTTTGCCGAGACTGATCAACATACCTGGGGAATGAACTCGAGAGTAATTGTGGTGTCGATGGGAATATTTCCTCCTACACCAAAGCCGACAAACGCTGTCAACACGAGAAAGGTCGTGTAATTATTAGATGCACCAAGACAAAGTCCGAATATCGATGAAATGAGACACGTCAAGTTGAATGCCCAGCGACGACCTAAAAAGTGTCAGACAACATCTTTGCCAAAGGAAAGGAATCTCTAGGTAGAGGACCTGTTACGGCAAACGATTCAAGAGCATCATACCAATAATATCCGCCAAAAAGCCCCAGACAAACGCCCCCGCCGTAAGCCCAGCATTAAAGCTCGTCGAGATATTCCCCGACTCGTCATCCCCAAAGCCCAGCTCCTGCTGCAGCGGTCCAAGCACAAGCCCAAAAGCCTGAGCCCAGAGGAGATCAAGCAGATAGCCGAAGCCGCAGAGACCCCAGATGTACCACTGGTATTTGCCCATTCCTTGGGCGTCGATCTCGCGGTTGATGAGGACGCATTTCTTCTCGTAGAGGGTTAGGCCGTCGAGGTCGTGGAGGAGGGGGTTGCGGGAGTTGTAGCCCTGTGCGTTTTCGACCTGGGATGAGGGGAGAGTGTCGCCGTCCACTTTGGACGTTTCTTCTGAAGGCATTGTCGGTTGAGCGAAGTGTCTGCGTAACGTCGTGTTTCAGTTGCCGCTACTCGACAGTGGTGATGGAATGCGAAGGGGAACAGTACGAGAATCTCGCCATCGCTATCTCTGTTTAATGGATCTGCAATCTCATGTCACACAAGTACAACTTTAATCAAGCCATCATTGGCCTATACTATCAGGATCGTTGATGTCATTTTGTACTGATGAGGTGATGCTCTGGAGATTCTGATTGGTCCGGAACATCTCGTCAGCCATGCAGTCACCATCTAAACCCGGCTGTATCCTTTGTTTGTCTCGCGTTGGACCAAGGACAGCAACTTAGGCTATCACGGGGCGAGCGGTACGAAAGCCAATCTGGTAATCGGTGAATTGTTTCCGGTTTAGATCCGTTTGCAAGATGTAAATGTGACGACTCACAAGTTTGTCGGTCAAGGGTAGGTGACGATATTATCCAGTATCAGATGGATGTTAATAATTCACCTGCATCAGTGCGATTGTAACATATTGCTTATTGGAATTACACACAATGCTGTGAGCGACTTGGATTATATTTTTTTTACTCTTAAAGGAACGCAGAGATTTGTGACCAGCGTGCTTGATGGCTATGTCTTATCCCATGAGTAGTGTGAGATGATATTGGTAATCAAGCAATTAATCGAGGAGATCAGGACCATGACTCAATGCCAGTTTTTAACCTGCGTTTTATACCTCTTGTTAAAAACATGGCAAGAAACAATACTCGAGACGATAGCAGACAAGGTTTTAAACAGAGTGCGCAACCGTTATTGCGGCTTGATCTGCCAGGTAGTTTATTTCTCTAGCTGTATGGGAATTTCACTCCAGACTTCAGGACATAGAAAACTCTAAGCGCATATCGAATGCATTTTAAGATATAACGGCACTTTAATCGCGCCTAGATGGAACGCGGGAGAGCATGGCAGTAGGTTCCCTGGGTTACCGTATAAGCGTTACGAGCTTGCAATGACGTACGTAACATGTCTATGTGAGTAGTGAGTGAAGAGCCTCAGGGGACTCTTCTCAATTCCTGGTGCATTCAAATCAAAGAAACAGTAGACCTCATGAGGAACCTATGCATGTTCAAGCAGCCAACAGCGCGTTCTGGCAACGCGTCGCGCACGCGACACGACTCTGGATGCACATCGGATTTTTATTAGTCACCGAGATCGATCTTCCCCACCAGATCGAGAGAATCTGTGTCTCCAGAGATTAGCGTGGAGACAAGATCTATACTAACCTTACTCTAAGCTCAAATCGGTGAAACCTCTCACACGAGGCTGCTATGGCCCACCTGAGTCATTGACGTCAGCAGCAAAGTCAAGCCCGTCATGACTTGAATTATATCGTGCATATATCAATTTGTCCTTGCAAAAAAGCTCTTTGTCTGTCAAAGACTTGCGATAATTTTGTTAATGATTGATCTTATCATCTATGTCTCAGGAACCTTTTAATACTGATATTGAGCACGACGGCGCAGGACTTATGGCTCAGAACGGAGATAAGGGTAGAGATGGGCGGAAGAAGGTGCTGGTTGTAGGTGCTGGTGCAGCTGGGTAAGTTGAGTCCAACTTGCTTTGTGGAGGATACTGACAAAGACAGCATGTCTACTGCTTACCATTTATCAGAGCATCCAGATAAATTCGACGTGACTCTGATTGACGCAGTTGACTACTGCGGAGGTCAAGCATTCTCCATTCCAATTGACAAGGAACGACATGGAGCTTCCTGGTGCAATCAAGGCGTCCAAGGAGGATCTTACATCTTTCATCATACCGTGACCATGTTCTCCAGGCAGGGCTACCACGCGGACCCTTGCAACCTGCACGTTTCCTTTGGTAAAGACGAGACTTTCTGGAACAACGTATTTCCAACTCAGCTTCTGGTGCGCCATGAGAAAGAAGTCCGTCGCTTGACGACTGTTCTCAAGTTCATACGCTGGTTTGAGATTTTCTTCGCCTTGCTCCCGCTGAAGCTTGTCTTCAAGCTCTTTTTATTCTCTGAGGAATTTACCAACACTATTGCACTGCCTATGACGGCGTTGTTCCTCGGAACCGGCAATGCTACGCCTGAAGTACCTGCGATTATGTTTGAGCGATTGTGTACTTCACCGACTTATGGAATGTGGTATCCGTCCGACAGAAACACCGTCATTAGCAACAAACCGCCCATGATTGTGTTCCCCAAATTCTCAGAGTTCTACGAGACCTGGAGAAAGGATCTCGTCTCTCGCGGAGTCACCGTCCGTCTTTCAACAGAGTTGACTGAGATCGTTCAGCGGAACAAGAAAGGCGTTGTTGTGAAGCTCAAGCCGAGGACTCCGATGCCTGATCATCATAACCCTAATGGCGGAGATCCCGATGCACCCGTAGGCGAGGAGAAATACGACGAAATTGTTCTCTGCTGTCTCGCTGACACGGCAAAGAAAGTCCTCGGCAAGACAGCCACCTGGAAAGAAAAGAGGGTCTTGGGCTCAGCAAAATTCTGTGACGACATCACGATCACTCACAATGATTCTGATTACATGAAGAAGCATTACGAGAACTTTTATCGCGATGATTTGGCCGTTGCCAACATCAATGGAACTGACCAATCGGATCGTCTCGCGTTTGCAAAGACAGAATATCGACCCATGTACTACATCAAAATGTACCCGGAGGACAAGTCTAAGCTGGAAATGTGCTTCGATTGCACGAACTATCAGAGTCAATTCCCTGAAAAGGTTCCCTTTGAACAACATGTCTTCCAAACCATTTATCTCAACAAGGATCGAGACAGCAAGCTCTGGACTGATAATGAGATTGCCGAGGATAAGATCATCCGAAAGGATTGGTGGCATCAGCTCTGTCACGGTTACACTCACTACCTATTCGTTATCCCGTGGATGATGTTCCTCAACGCAAAGAATCACACTCGCTTCGCAGCGTCTTGGACCCTCGTCAATGCTCACGAAGTCGCCGTCATGTCTGGCATTGCGGCTGCAGTGGATCTAGGCGCCAACTACCCTGAAGACCTGGAGAACGACAAGTTTGCCTTCTTGTGTTTCCGACTCTACTACCTTCTCACATATGGAAAATGGTACAGAAGGCATTTCACATCCAAGAAGTATCTAAAATCCCAGACTACCGAGAGTCAGGCTGCTACTGATGGAAAGAGTTGGGCTACTGGACTTTATGGCAGTGTTTACAAGGGGCCTGGTGTTTCGGAGGTGGAGAGGAGTGCTTGGAGGGAGGATATCAAGAAGGGATCTAGTACTGGTAACTTGTCTTGAGGGTAGTAGAGTGTAGGCATGAGATTGAATGAGATGAGCCATTTCTTGTCTGCATCAATACGGCAGTGGCTCTACTCACTAGTTGCAAGCTATCACCTGCAGTATCAAGCTAGCACGTGTTCCTCGTGTTGGGGTACGGATTTACTATGCTGTGCCCTATGTTTGCTTGGCAGGGGTACTGTTGGTGTCCTATTGCGTGACTTTCGATGGCTTAAGACCCCGGACAATTTCATTAATCACCTTCTCTTTCGTAAACTCTCATATTAATAGCGCTAGGCTGTTCAAGACACAGAGAGGACTAGGTAGTCCAGTCATTCCAGTTAACTAATTACTCTACTCTTCATTTATTCTCTCAGCCCTTCATCCATTTGAAACCGCTGAACTCACGGCAAATATCCCCTCACATGTCGATCTTGACAGCGAATCGTGTATGCATGCACAAACCTTAATCATGGAAGGATCAAGGGATTCTAGAAGACTGCTGCATTCACAGTAGTACTGTAGGGTATGATCACCCTCTATGCCATACAGTCCAGGGCAATAAGCACTGCAGCCGGGCACCAGAATCGGAGGAACTTTTGTCACCCATGCCGATTTACAAAAGGGAAGGTCAGATCCAAAGTAAGACTGACTAGGAACTAGCCCGAGGAAGCCGTCGCCTGTCATGTTCGCTATCTGGTTGGTATTCAAGGCTATGTGCGCTGCTGCGTCTCTGGTTGGCCAGAGCAAGTCTGGGTTTAAGCTTTGGAAGATTGCAGATCGTGGTGGAACCAATCATTTGGGGGGGTTCTCAGAAGAGCTAGAAGCTCGCAATCCCCAATACGCCACCCTCGGTTTGGGGGAGAGCTACAAGGGTTACTCCAAGTTCAAGTCCTCGACAGATTGACTTGCCACAAACAGCAGTTGGTTGATGTGAGATCCGTGGTATTCTGGCGCCACTGGCCTGCATGAGTAGTGAGTGATCTAGTACGATTGAAGGTATACTCTATTTCGACATCTCGCCGGATGACGACGACTCAGACATCTTACGACAAAGTTTGCGGGATCTAGTTTCAATGACTGTAATCAACTCTGCTATCATCAGAACGGGGCAAAAAAGATATAAATCACTATCGTGGCACGATCCATCGTTCATATCTAGGTTCGCCATCGCTGATGGATACCGCCAATCTAGGTGGATTCATCGCGGGAACGCCGCGCCTCTCATCGTTCTCGTTATGGTCCTGAACGATAAATTGGGTGGTCAAGGCTGTGACACTAAGCAACATGGGGTTAACCACCAAAAGCTGGAAATGGTCACATGGGGTCATTTGATGCCGCTTACAGTCGGAGAGACGGGGACTCGTGCTTCAATAGCTTCAATACTTTATTCAGCCCCTGGCAGCTTGTCTAGGACCCCAAGTTTTTGCATGCTGCTGTCGTGTAGGATAAGTCAGCGGATTCATTGGCAACCGGAAGCCCGGCACCAGCTTATCTGCGGGTATGTAAATACCTTCCTAAAGCGGTAGGTCGGGCACCCGAGATTTTGGAGCTATCAGCGATAGTGATAACGTAGACAGGCCCTGATTTGCCGTCCGAGGTTACAGTGGTGATCCTGAGGAAGTGTTCTAGAACAACCGCCCGCACGAGAGGAGGGAAATGGCACCATAGCGCGCTAACTATGACCGTTTTTGCGACGTAACAGGCAGATATGGTACACAGTCAGAACTTTGGTCTAGACCAGAAAAGGCTAATGCCCCTTGCACCAAGGGCCCATCGCATGACCAGCCTGTCAAGTTCATGTTTTGGAGAGACTCTGGGGTAAAGAGGAGCTGAAGCTTTGCGTCGTTTAAGTTCGTTGGAGAAAGACTGTTCCCCCCCTGCAAGTGACCACCCGTCGGGGACGCCAGCCCATCAGAAGTGACCCAGTAGGCTATCCCTATCTGTAGAGCTCCAGCGCTATCTGGAACGGGCGTGGCGCTGGACCCAACAAAAGACCGTGGCGAGCCCTGGGACCATGTCCTTGATAAGAAGGTCGGGTTGGTCGTATTTTTGTCTCCACGCTGGTATGGTGGTCAGATTGTAAAAGCAAAAGATTCATGTTTACCAGTAGATTGGTCCACACCGCATGAAGCATTAGGATATCTAAAACGAATGCAACGTGATCTGAATGTGTTGCAACTCTAAATCACATACACATCGCCAAGCGTGACAAGCGATTGCCAAGTCGGCAGCCAAGGTGCGCCCAGAGATGTCAAGGAAAACACGGGCGACAATTGAGTGTGGCAGCCCCAGGGTACCTACCGTACAGTACAGTAAAAGCGCAGCAAAGCACGGTCGTTGCATTGGAATGTCTCGTTTTAATTACAGAGACAAGGGTTCTAGACCACCCCCCCCAGGCCCCTCTCCCCCTTCTCGGGGGAGGAGATGATATCGAGAAAGAACCCCGCCGAGCCCATCACCCTCTAGCGTCGCAGCTAAAGCTTATCTTAAGCTTGTTCGAAGCTGCCTAGCGTCGCTGATGGGCTTGGCACATAAAGACACTTGAAAGCCCAGGTTTTGCTGAATGGTCTTGTTTTGTTTTGAGACAGACATTTCTACACCTTTCTTCTTCTCAGTTTTACTGTAATCGCACAGTAAAAAAACGCTGCCCAGCATGTCGTCGTCACCGAACAAGGATGAGGTGAATTATGAGACCAAGGACGAGACCACGGTCACGGTGCCTCACGATGAGGAGCAGGGCACGACCACGGGCGAGGGCCAGCTCAAGCGTGATCTCCGCGGTCGACACATGCAGATGATTGCCATTGGAGGTGCCATTGGAGCTGGTCTTTTCGTCGGTTCTGGTAGTGCTCTTCACAAGGGAGGTCCCGCGGCGCTGGTAATTGGTGAGTAACCCTACATGCGACATTTTGATTGACGACCAAATGCTAATTAATCATCGCAGGCTGTAAGTTTCTCTCTCGCCCACTCGATGTCGCGCAAATAACCAACACATAATCTAGATCTCATCATCGGTGTCATGTTGCTCTGCACCAACCTCGCCCTCGCAGAAATGGCTGTTCTTTACCCCGTCAACGGTGCCTTTTACACCTACATTGTCCGCTTCGTCGATCCCTCTTGGGGTTTCGCCTGCGGTTGGGAATACGCTCTGTCCTGGCTTACAGTTCTTCCCTTCGAGTTGATCGCTGCGTCGCGGACAATTGAGTTCTGGCGCACTGACATTCACATGGTTCGTAGATTTTCTCTTAAATGATCTGCCTTGGCGGGCTTGGCGATGCCCGGTCGTCTTGGCATATGCACCTTGACGTTTTGACAGGTTCAATTAGCTAACCTTTTGTCGCTAGGCTGTTTGGGTCACTGTCTTCCTCGTCGCTCTCATTATTGTTCAGATCTTTGGTGTTCGTGGTTACGGAGAGGGTAAGCACTCGTCATCATGGTCTCTCTAGTGTCAAAACTAACGCATCGCAGTCGAATTCGTCCTGTCCGCCATTAAGATCTGCGCTTGTTTGGGATTCATCATCCTCGGTATCATCATCAACTGTGGTGGTGTCGGTGATCAGGGCTACCTCGGTACCAAGTACTGGTACGACCCTGGTGCTTTCACCAACTTCAAGGGCTTCTGCGCTGTCTTTGTCGTCGCTGGTGCGTATTTCATACTGCTTCACTTTTACAATGGCTGACAACTCTAGCCTTTGCCTTCGGTGGTACTGAAATGGTTGGCCTCGCCGCCGCCGAGACTGCTAACCCCCGAAAGTCTATTCCCACTGCCTCCAAGCAGGTCTTTTGGCGTATCGCTCTCTTCTACGTCATCAACCTCTTCATCGTCGGAATCATCCTCCGATCTGATGATAAGCGTCTCCTCGGTGCCTCTGGCGCTAACACCAAGGCCTCACCTTTCGTCCTCGCCATCCAAGATGCAGGCATCAAGGTTCTGCCCTCCATCTTCAACGCCGTCATCACCATCTCCGTCTTGTCCGTCGCCAACTCGTGTACCTTTGGTTCAACCCGCACCATGCAGGCTATGGCTACCCGTGGCCATGCTCCCAAGTTCCTCAACTACATCGACAACAAGGGTCGTCCCCTCTGGTGTGTCCTCATTCAGCTTGCTTTCGGTCTGCTGGCTTATGTCGGAGAGGCCAAGAATGGAGGTACCGTTTTTGACTGGCTTCTCGCCTTATCTGGTCTTGCTTTTCTCTTCGTCTGGGGCACTATCTGCCTTGCTCACGCCCGTATGCGATCTGGTTTCAAGGCCCAGGGCATTGATCTGAACCTTGTCCCTTACAAGACCCCCTTCGGTGTCTGGGGCAGCTACCTCGGCGTCTTCCTCAACGTCATTGCTCTCATCGCCACCTTCTACTCTTCCCTCTATGTAAGTTCACCCAACCAACATGATGTGATAATCTTATACTAACATGACCAGGCTGCCGATGGTTCTCCCCCCAATGCCGAGGCTTTCTTCATGTCTTTCCTCGCTGGTCCCATCATTCTCGCTCTCTACCTTGGATACAAGGTCTACTCCCGCGACTGGAAGTTGTATGTCAAGGCCATTGATATGGATCTCCAGACTGGCATCGTCCTCCTTGATGAGCCCGAGGTCGAGGCCCCCTGGACATGGAAGAATGCGCCAAGACGCCTGCTCTCGGCTATTATCTAGATATCTTGGGCAGAAATTGTCCTTTACATAGTTTGCTCCGAGGCACAGTAGTTTAAATCTTATTCAATATACCTCCGTCTTACTGTCCTTAATGTCATGTTACCCCAAATCTATTCGACCGGCAACAACAGGAAGCGACCGAAGGGCCAGGATCGGCTATTATGTGAATTTTAATTCCAATCTTCCCCAGCTTTCCCCGCAGATCGACTCGTATCATTTCTCCTTTCGGATTCTTGCCTTACGGCCCTGCACTGCTACAGGCGCGCATATTTCGCAGTCTTACGTTCCATCAACCCATTTCCCGCCTTTAGCCTGAGTTGACAAGGTTGCGAAGCGCCTTCAGGCTAAAGGCAAAACCTGTCCCCATGGGGAAAAGCGAGGTTGGCAATGTTTCACTCAAAGTGACAATAATGCACAAAGAAACAAAGCAAATCACAAATGCGAGTCAGACATTGGATAATTTTGTCGCTTCTATTCGGCCCGTTACATCGTGTATGCCTCTTGAATTAGCCGAAATTGATTCGTTGCTTGTCATGTACTGGTAATACAGGCACATGGATGATACAAGGATTTATCCTGCAGCCTCAAACTGCCGGTGAGATTTCATATATAGATACAAATGCAACAGCACGTCGCTGCAGTGATTTTCCTCTGGTACTCCAAGCAGTTGCATCGAGTCCACTGCGACTCTACATTTTCCAACCTACAGCCAAGACCGAAACAGAGTCAACATGGGTGTCGCAACAACTACAGTCGGCACTTACGATGCCGCCCTCCAGAGGCGCCAGGCGCTAATGGGTGCCAGTGGCGCGCGAGCTCTCGTCAAGAACTGGAAGGTCGCCCGAATTGCCGCGTTTGCCTGTATCGGAGGTATTCTCTATGGTTACAATCAGGGAATGTTTTCGGGTATTCTGACAATGCCTTCTTTTGAGAGCCGTAAGACTCCTCTTCCTGTTTTGTGGGGATTTGCTGACATCTACAGACATGGGAGATTACATTAAGAACCAGACCAAGAAGGGTTGGCTGACATCTATTCTCGAACTTGGTGCATGGCTCGGAACTGTCATGTCTGGTGCCGTCGCCGAATTGTGCTCTCGTAAATATGGTATCTTGATCGCTACTTGCGTCTTTATCATTGGTGTCGTCATTCAGTCTACTGCCATCCAA
This sequence comes from Fusarium dlaminii, assembly GCA_013186775.1. NCBI lineage: Eukaryota > Fungi > Ascomycota > Sordariomycetes > Hypocreales > Nectriaceae > Fusarium > Fusarium dlaminii. The sequence continues at coordinate 76,200 of JAAOAL010000096.1, read as the reverse complement.
GCTGGACACAATGTCATTCTCGCCGGGCGATTCATCACGTATGTGTTTCCAATACGCTTTGATCTCAGCTAACGTTTGTAGTGGTATGGGAGTCGGTAGCTTGTCCACCATTGTTCCGCTTTACAACTCCGAATGCGCTCCACCGTATGTAACGACCGACGCTACTGATATACAGAGGCTTATAGTGTTATAGTGAAGTTCGAGGTGCCCTGGTCGCCCTGCAACAGCTTGCCATTACTTTCGGCATCATGATTAGTTTCTGGATTGACTAGTAAGATGCACGCTCATCAAGACTATTTCTATACTGACAATCGACAGCGGCTGCCATTTCATCGGTGGAACTGGCGAGGGTCAAAAAGACGCCGCCTGGCAAATCCCCATCTGCCTTCAACTCGCCCCGGCTCTTATCCTGCTTGTCGGTATGGCATGGATGCCATTCTCGCCCCGATGGCTCATCCACCATGGAAGAGAAGAGGAAGCTAGAGAGGTCCTGGCCAACCTTCGAGATCTCCCTACCGACCACGAACTCATCGAGCTGGAGTTTCTCGAGATCAAGGCTCAATCACTCTTCGAAAAGCGAAGCTTGGCTGAGAGATTCCCCCATCTCCAAGCGGAGACAGCAATGAACACTGTCAAGCTCCAATTCGTTGCTATTGGCGCTCTCTTCAAGTCCAAGGCCATGTTCAAGCGTGTCATTGTCGCTACTGTGACCATGTTCTTCCAGCAGTGGACTGGTATCAACGCTGTAAGTCATTTTCGCATTAACGTGAGCCCAATCATCTAACAGAATCAAGGTCCTGTACTACGCCCCTCAGATCTTTGGACAACTTGGTCTGAGCAGCAACACCACCAGTCTCTTGGCCACTGGTGTCGTCGGTATCGTCATGTTCATCGCTACCGTTCCCGCAGTCTTGTGGATCGATCGACTCGGCCGTAAGCCTGTCCTGACAGTCGGCGCTATTGGCATGGGTGCTTGCCATCTCATCATCGCCGTCATTCTTGCCAAGAACATCGATCAGTTTGAGACTCACAAGGCCGCTGGTTGGGCTGCTATCTGCATGGTTTGGCTGTTTGTCGTCCACTTTGGATGTGAGTCTACGCCTAGCTCTCTGTTGTGGACTGATGCTAATGATGCTAGACTCATGGGGTCCCTGTGCCTGGATCATCGTCGCCGAGGTTTGGCCTCTCAGCACGCGACCTTATGGTACTTCGCTTGGTGCCTCAAGTAACTGGATGAACAACTTTATGTATGTGAAATGACTCGGTATTCTTTGTGCTAGCTAACTTTGATCAGTGTTGGACAAGTTACACCAGACATGCTGGAAAACATCACATACGGAACTTATATCTTGTTCGGATTGCTCACGTGGATTGGTGCAGCTTTCATCTGGTTTGTTGTTCCAGAGACTAAGCGACTGTCACTCGAGGAAATGGTACGTATCCCCCCAGCTTTACCAGCACAGCTGCTGACTGTTGTAGGACATCATCTTTGGATCTGAAGGAACTGCCCTTGCTGATAACGAGCGCATGGCTGAGATTAACCGTGAGATCGGTCTTGAGAGTATCATCTACCGTGATCAGTCTTCTCATCACGCAGAGGTCCCGGAGAAGGAGATGCTGTAATCGTTTGAAGAAGAGGCGGCGGGTGCTGGCTGTCTATTGATTCCTTGATGAAATTGGTGATGGGCTATTTGCACAGATTGAACATTCAGAATAGCTATTGTCAATTGAGTCTCTCACTCATATCTTACCCAACCGTTTTGCTAGCCGCCTTTATTTATATGCTGGGTCGCCATGCGTAATAAACAACCAGGACCCTGACGTAGCTCATAGTCAACGGTCTGAACATGATTGCTTGGAAGCCAAAGGAACAATTGTCTTCAGAAAGCCGAGATCTATACCTTTAGAATGCTCTATGTAACACGCAGCTGTATCTGTCATTTTATTGGCTCCGAACCTAGTCATTTGACCATTCCGGTAACTGAGATAGTCTGAGTTCCTTTCCGCTCCATTCAGCATATCACAAACACCTCCCAACACACAGGTTCCCTTATCATAAACTAATAATATTCTATTGCTATGCTGCTAATTATAGCGTCAATAGATATTCCCTTTTTGGATAATACTCTCTGTTTTATTGGCCATTGGTGTTTAAGCCTAACTGCCATGTGGACTCCCACGTGTCCAAACGGCAAAGGAAGGCGCGACCCTCTGGACAATTTCAACGGCAGTTTGTAATATCTGACTCCCACTTGAATCGAATTTCAGCCTTTTCAGGTGGCTTTGGAGTAAGGTCATCCGCGAATTGTCAATGATTGATGTGGATGGTAGTTTTAGGACCTAAAGAACGGTGGAAAATAAGACTTGATTCTCAATAAAACACCAACGGCAAGCACTACTTCAGAATCAGGGTCTACAATGATTCGAGATGACTCACTTCCATAAATTTCCTCTTTCGTCAAAGTACTGGGCCTGTACTCGACGCTAAACTCCACGCCGTGACACGCCTCGCCACTGTTTCTCGGAAACGAGACAGCGCCGGGCCAATCAGAATGTCACCATAACCGACGGCATCCTCACTGTATCCGAGCGCGAAAATTCGTTTCTGGCGAGGACTCATGCAAGAATCTGTACTATCGAGGTTCCACTTCGAGTCCATTTCAAATGACATTCATGACAGTGCAGGGCATGTCTCAATGACTTAAATATAGAATGATAAGTCTTTAGATTTCTGCTGTACTTCTCATTGATCTTTTTCTCAACACTTCTGATAGTAATCAATGACTTTCCTTTCCTCTCCGTTGGGACTCGGTGTCTCAATAATAGCCATCCTTATCAGGGCTATCATCTTCGCCAATAAGAAACAGAAATTCCCAATCGTCAACAAATATCCCAAAGACTTCTTCCACCGTCAGGCGAATCAAGAGTACAAGACCAACGCAAAAAAGCTACTCAAAGACGGTGCTTCCAAGTATGGCGACAACCCCTTCAACATCCTGGTCCCAAATGGTATCAAGACAATTCTGCCACCTTCTTGTGTCGGCTGGGCCAAAAACAACAAAGATTTGGACCATCAGCAACTCATCAGAGACGAATACTTTGCTAGTTACCCTGGCTTCGACGTTCAGCATGTCTTGCATCACCCGAATAGGATGGTCATCAACATGGTCCAGGGAAAGTTGTCCAAAACTGACAAGACTCTCCCTGTCATGAATGAACACATCAAGGCAGGTTTGTCTGACATTTGGGGAGAAGACAAGTCTTGGAAGACTCTCAACTGGGAAGATGGAACTACAGGAGTTATTTCTCGTGCAGCAGCATCCATCTTTGTCGGCCCGGAACTCGCTGCTGACCCTGAATGGCAAAAGGTCTCGAGGGCCTATGTTCTGGATTACTTTGGAGCTGTTGGAGAAATGCATTTGTGGCCCTCGTGGTTGAGATGGCTGGTTGTCTGGTATCTTCCTGGTGCCTCAGCCTGCCGCGCTGGTCTGAAGCGGGCTCGCGAAATGGTGAACAAGGTCGTTCAGAAGAGACGGCGAGAGGAACAGGATGCCAAAATCCAAGGAAAAGAGCCTCCCGCTTACTACGATGCCCTTGCTTGGACACTTGAATCGCCACTTCGAAACGAGTTTGAGCCGGCGGATGTTCAGCTTGCTCTGGCCATGGCCGCCCTGTTTACCACTTCAGAGCTTTTTCGACAGATTCTGATCGAGATTGCTCGTCACCCTGAGGTTGTTGATCATCTGAGACGAGAAATTGAAGATGCTGCACCCGATCACGACTTTACTGTTACCTCGCTCGTCAAGATGCAGTTGCTCGATAGCTTCATGAAGGAGACCCAAAGACAAATCCCCTCGCTAGGTAAGTTTTCCCCGGGAAGGTTTTCACACTTGCTAACTCAGTTAAGTGATATTAGAGAGATTGGTCATCCGCGACACCCGGCTTCCCGATAGCACTCTTCTCGAAAAAGGAACTCACATCGCCATTGATTCTCGAGAGATGTATGACCCCGCTAAGTTCGAGAATCCCGAAGAGTTTGATGCCTGGCGCTTTTATAAGCGTCGACAAGCTGGCGACAACACAAGCTTGTTCGTGCAGTCAAGCCCGGAGCATGCTCAGTTCGGCATGGGCAAGCACCTGTGTCCTGGAAGGTTCTTTGCCGGCAGCGAGTTGAAGCTTTGCCTGGCTCACATCATACTCAAGTATGACATTAGATTGAAGGACGGGTGCTTGGGCAAGCCTATGCAGTTTGGCTTCTTGAGTGCCACTGATCCATATACCCAGCTGGAAGTTCGAAGAAGATAGTACTGTAAACTTTGTATTTGTATGCTCGGTAGACCAGAAATTGATTTTACGAATTAGCGCATATTCTCACGGCTGGCAAAGGCTGCTTTCATGCAAGGTCAAAGGGGAATAACGAGACACAAATTTATAATTTTATTGCATCATGCCTGGGGTCTTGTTCATGTTCATGGCAGAAAGAACAAATACATAGCTACACCAAGAAGTCGATCACTTCTTATTCTTCTTCTTCTTTCTCTTCTCAATGCACTTGCCGCACAACTTCTCAACCTCAGTATCAATTAACTGAGTTGGTATTCTGCAATCCCCAACTATGCCCCTTGACGCGTCACATGGGTATGTAACATTCCTTGTCATTTTCGCGACGCTGCAATCTGGGCATTTTTCAAACTCTCTGAATTGCCGACACATTTTGGTGATCTGTAATAATAGGTTAAGTTGTAGATAGTAAAAGATTGTTGTTTAGAATGGTAGATTTAAATGAGTTGAGGTTTCCAAGTTACAGGGCGACAACAAGGCAATTTATAGTCAAAGGAACATGACTGGTTCCGTGACCAGTAATGTGTTGTTCCCAGTCAACTATGCCGGCTACGTTGTTCACAACCAGAAATAGCTTAGAATTACACCATTACCTGAGCCTTAAATAGATGAACATTGCCTCTTGGTATCTGTCACCATGACTCACGGCAAGAGCTCACCAACAGTTCACAGTCTAATGTAGTAAAACATGCACAGGAACTGATGGACTGAAAAAAGTCTGTTAATCAGCCTCACACTTCGCGATGTTACATGTTGGATTTCTGCTAATTCTTCCCTATGTTAAATGGCATTTATACTAATCCTATTTGGTTGCAGAATAATTAAAACTGCAGGATTTATTAAGTCTATCTAGGCTCCTAAATACCGCAAGACATAACATATTTTCTGATATCCAAAACTCGAGTTAATTTCCCTCCATATATCAGCAAACCTCTCTCACTTCTTCTTACTTTTACTTCTACATTTAGAGCACAGGGTTTTGGTTGTGTCAACCCTCCTTCTACTTCTGCCACATCGTCCAAAGAAGCCTCGAGACTAGGAACAACAGTGGTCAGCAAACCGCTGGGTAAGAAGGATCTCACAGACCCGGCAGACGGTTTGATATGTTATTTCTACACACATAACGGGATTCTTGAATTTTGGACTGGTTACAGGATATTGCCTTAGTTAATCGTGGTACAGATTGAGAGATATAAGATCGAAACTAATGAGAGACAGAGTTTCCACTTATGTAGAGGAGATAACGGGAAGGTATATGCTTCTAATTTATAGTGTAGGATTTTGAAGCATAGTAGAACAGCTCGTGATCTTCGATATGAGGCCAAGTTGATATGTCAAGATGCTTACTCTATTCGATCACAGCATACAGGAAATATTATTCACCGAACTGAGTCCTTGAAGAAGCATCACAAATCGGCTTGATGATCTGGTTAAACCGGTGTCTTTTTAATAGTAGAAGGGACGTCCTTACCAAGCCCTCTTGAGCAACTACAAAACCTGGGAGGCTGGTGCTTCAAAGGGCAGTCACATATTGCCTGCGATACAGTGTTGAGGGGTCGGGGGAGATTTGTGGAAGAGGTATCAGATGGCCCAATTTGATAATTCGGGTAGTGAATAGTTTAATATAAAACATGAAAGATATAGATATACCAGCAGTAGATCAAAGAAGACGGTTGCAAGATGCCACTTAGTGAATGAGACCGTCGTTCTTGACCTGCTCGAGGTACTTGAAATAGCTCGCAGTACTGTTTCGTCGAAGCTGTTTGCCATACTTGATGAACACAAACGCAAGAGAGAACTGCGCCATTGCAACAAAGGCTGCAACAAGGAAAGCATTCTGATAGCCCATGCCCGTAACCCAGGGTGTGACACTGAGAGAGGTTAGTAGATGAAAGCTTGAAGGATGGTGAGTCACTTACCCATATCCTATGGCAAAGCTCATGGTGTTGCGAATAATTATGATTGTGACAATGGCGTCAGAGCCAAGTTCAGTGTAACAGTCGATGCAGTAGCTAAGAGGAAGCTGACAGCCTGCAGTGATTGCGGCAGCCAATATTCCCAAGGCGATCAAGAGTCCTGACCAGTGAATCTGATGAGCGGCTCCAACGCCCCAGAGTAGTAGTCCACCTGGTACGAGTAGGCCCAGAACAGCATAAAGCCAGAGGCGGTATTCGGGCTCGCGTATGCCGTTGTTACGGCGCGTCAGGTACAGGACGAGCTTGTCTCCAACCGGGCCAGAAAAGAATGACCTGCTTCTTGTTAGCTCATGTATGATTTGAGTGAAAATCTGACAAGACCTACCCGATAAAAACTCCAATGACACAAGAGATGTAGCAAAGACCAACAGAGCTTGCCTTGAATGAATAAGGAGGAGCCGAGAGAATGAGCGACGCCGTACCATTGAGGACATTGAAGTAGCAAACAATAGCGCCGTACATGAAGCCACAGAACAGAACGATGGGCCAGGAGAAGTACTTGAAGGGTCGAATGAGCATGCCCTTTAGAGGAACACTGCCTTGGACATGCTCGCTTCGGAAGATCTTGATTTTGTCGAGGAATGTCTTGGAGGAGGGTAGGACGGTGCCGTTGACGACATCTACATTTGATGTAGTCTGCGACTCTAGCTCTTTCTTGCCATCGCTCGGAGACTCGGTCGGCTTGTTGATATCGATAGTATCGTTGAGATGGAGTGGAGTGGCCTCTCGGTTATACTTTGTCTCCTCCATGAAAAAAAGGCAAATGACGAATGCGATTGCGTTGAAGATGGCACACCAGTGCTGTTCGAGTCAGTCGATGGACTTGTGTCAGCATCTGTTACTTACCAGCACCCATTCCCAACCTTGTCCGTCGTTGATGAAGCCAGAGATGACAGGTGCAACAAAGTTTGAGCCTCCGAGGAATAAAGCGTAGTAAGCGATATAGGTGCCTCTTTCATGTGCAAAGTACTGCATGGGTGAGTGAGATTGAGACAAGCAAAGCGAGTAAGGTGGCTACTCACAACATCTGATACGGAGATTTCGCAGAGTGACTCGATCGGAGCACCAAAGGTCCCTTGGAGGACCTTGTTGGCGATCCATTGGCCGTTGGTCGTTGCATGCGGGGCCCAGATCATAATTCCCTGGTGACCATGGGTTAGGACAGAAACGCTTAAGGAGTGGTAGACCTTACAGTTGTTCCCAGTAAGGACAAAAGGTACACAGGGCGTTTGCCGAACTTCTGTGCCAGAGGCTGCCAGATCAGACATCCCCACCCAAAGGTCAAGAACATGTATCCGGTGCCAGTGTTCAGATCACTGACGGTAAGACCAGTGGCAGCTGAGATTGGAACAAGAACGGAGTAGATTGCGGCCGAAGCAATACCAACGGCAAGGCAGTACCTGTAGATCAAAGACGTTAAGTACTTGTTTCCCAAGAGTCGGTGGTTTTACATACACGCATAGAGTTGCCATGAGCAGAGTCTTTCTCCATCGGCTCCAGTTCAAGGGATCATCTGGATCATCAGTGGGTGTTGGTACCAGAACGATGTCCCGATGACCTTGAGCATGGCGAGTATCCAAGGTGCCATCAAAGTCAACAAGGAGGACTGTTCCAGGAACAAAGTCCGAGACAGGCTGGGGCGAGTTGTCGTCTGACATATTGAAGCATCCAATAGAAAGAATAAGATTGGTTAATTCGGGACTTGAGTTCTATGGATCTGTCAAGTTCTGTTGATGGCGAACAGGCCAGGGATTATATACATGCAATGAAGGGATATCAAGTTGCCGGAACGCGATAACACCTTTTAACATAGCGCCTTCTACTAGATAGCAATCTTCCCTTGGCCCAGAAAGTCTAGATTGCACTTCAAACGTCAGCTCGTTCCAATTCCACGGTTGATCACGATATCATCTAATCCGGGGGTGGATCCAGGCCTGCGGGGTTGCAGCCAATAGTTGATATTTACGAGTTTTAGCTTATCTTTCAGTTTGGCGAACCTTTAACCGATTCGATCGTGAGACCATGTCTTGACCAATCATTGACTTTTGCGAGGATCCTACCAATGGATATCATTACCGAAAGATAGGTTATCTTGAAAGGGGCTCTAGCAACGGCGTTTCGCTTGTCTTCAAGTATGCATCATATGATACTGGGATACGAGCGGAAGGAAATCGAATGCGTTCCATAGACCCGGCAATGTTATCCGGGTTCTTAGTATGAATTATAAAGATGCATCTGAAGCCAAGCTCTATCTAATCATCATCCCTCTGCCTCCATTACCTTTCCATCATACATCATGGCGTCTGTTGTTGAATCTCTTCCTCAGGGGCTTGTCTCCCATTCTCAGCCCCAAAAGTCCGCAGAGACTTCTGTCCTGGCCGATTGGGAGATCCAAGCTGAGAAATGCCGTAAAGTCCTTCGAGAATCTCTCAACCCAGCTTGGCTTCTCTCAGCAAGGCAACTTCCACCTGCTGACCAGCTCAATGTTTCAACTTTTATCAAGACATGCGGCTTCCTCTCAGCACGAGAGCTAGAGATCACAGCTACCAGCGCAACGAAACTGGTGGAACAAATGGCCTCTGGCTCTCTGACGGCTGTTGAAACTGTCACTGCCTTTCTCAAGAGAGCTCATATCGCACATCAACTCACCAACTTTGCAACCGAGTTCATGACTGCGGATGCACTCGAAGCCGCTGCTGAACTTGATGCCTACTTCAAGGCAACGGGGAATATCAAGGGACCCTTGCACGGTATCCCGATCTCGACCAAGGAGCATATTGAACACAAGGGACGGATCGCTCATTCGGCTTATGTCGCTCTTATTGACAACATTGCTGAAGAAGACGCCTTGATTGTTCAGTGTTGCAAGAAAGCTGGAGCAGTATTCCATGTGCGAACGAATGAACCTCAGAGCGTAATGGTCAGTCAATCTTCCCCCCTTCGATGACCTGTCACTGACGATTTAGCACATTGACTGTTCCAATCCAATCTACGGCACGACTGTGAACCCACACAATCGAACATTAACATGCGGCGGCTCGAGTGGAGGAGAAGGCGCTTCGTTGGGATTACGTTGCGCAGCTTTGGGTATTGGTACCGACCTTGGAGGTTCTGTGAGAGTACCCGCAGCATTTTGTGGCGCATATGGATTGAGGACTACCGCACTGCGCAACCCGTACAAAGGCGTGTGTCTTCCTGGTTCTGGGCAAGAGAGTATCCGATGCGTCATCTCACCTCTAGCCAACACTGCAGAAGATCTTGGCCTCTTTCAGAAAGCTGTTCTTGATCAGGAACCCTGGGAGATTGAGACATCGCTGGTGCCTCAGCCTTGGAAGCAGGCCAGTTCGCTAAAGCTTGGTAGCTTCACTATTGGTGTTATGTGGGAGGATGGGTGAGTTCTCTTTCTCTTCTCGTGTCTATCAGCTAACTGTTGTCGCAGCCTTGTCCGACCCCATCCCCCAGTCCTTCGCGCACTTCGATACGCCGTTGAGAAGCTCAAGACTGCAGGCGTTACTGTAGTCGACTTTGAGCCATATAACCATCAAGAGGGCATGGATGTTGTTTCAAGACTGTACTTTCCTGAATGTGCTGTAACACAGAAGGAACTCTTGGACAAGGGAGGAGAGCCTATTGCACCGCTGTCGGACTATATCTTCAACTTTTCTCCGCCACGACCACTTACTATACAGGAGAACTGGGCTTTTAATGTCCGAAGAGACACCTTGCGAGATCAGTAAGTACAAGGCAGCCTGTAGACTGACTTAGCTAACTTCTTTAGGTACCATAAGATCATGAAAGGTCGAGGCGTTGACTTTATTCTCTGCCCTGCCTATGTCGGGCCTGCTGCCAAGTTGGGCGATGGTCATTACATTCCATACACGGCCATCTGGAATCTCCTCGATCAGCCAGCCATTACATTCCCGACTGGGCTGAAGGTTGAGCCAACTGATACACCATACTCTGACTTCAAACCCCGATCAGCCGAAGAGGAAAGAGAATACAATAAGTGTAAGTTATGTTGCTGGCGACGTTGCTGAATTAATGCTGACACAAGAATAGACTCACCCGAAGAGTATATTGAAGCCCCTCTAGCGTTGCAAATTGTTGGTAAACACTTCCGCGATGAAGACACGGTTGCTGCTGTAGAGTTGGTGTCAAAGATTGTCCAGGGATAAACAGGCTCAACCGTTCAGATAGAACTCCGTAACTGAAAATTTAAGTCTTTCGTATTATGAATGAAATACACCACTTCAGACTACTTATAAAGTCGCTAGAGTATATCCCAATACTATTAATAGAGGACAGGAGGCTTGTGACACCAGTATTGTACTTCTTATCAGCCATTGGAGTCCCTTAGCTTAGAGTCTAGCGAGAGATACTGGGCGACTGAACGGGCTAGCGCCAAAGTTTGCCTGTTGTTATCGCCTCCTGCACCTTAAAGCCCCGACTTCCCCGCTTCTGATTTGACCCTGGTACTGTAACCTGTCCGCTTTCAATACATACATGACCATTAACGCCTCAGATACCTATGAGAACAACACCGCCTGTTTGATCATGCGAGATACCAAATTACGTGCCAAAACTGGCTGTGTCACATGTTAGTCTAGAGAACTTGAATCCATGCGCTTACTAACCATTGATAGGCAGACAACGCCGAGTCAAATGTGACGAAGCGAAGCCATCATGTCGCAACTGCTCTCGCTTTGACCGTAGCTGTTCGTGGCCCAACACCTCTGATATGGCTGATAGAAGGCATCGCCGACGACGTGCAACTCCTGCTCCGTCATCACCCGACAACGAGAGCACCTCTCCATCCAAGACGGATGACATCTCACATGACATTGTCCCGATTCTGAATAACAGGACATCACTTACAGCTATCAACTACCCCCTCTGCGAAACGGAAATCGAGTTCGAGTTGATGCATCACTTTTACAATTTCCACTTCAACTCCCTCACTCTTCCAACAAAGGACAAGTCATACTTTTTCCAATGCCTGTCAGACCTAATGGACATGATGTCACACAACAGATCCGTTAAATATGCTATCCTTGCCAACTGTGCTTCGAACAAACATGTCCTGATGAATAATGACCGCTATCGTCTCATAGCTTTGCGATACTACACAGAAGCTATGAGAGGGCTAAATCAGGAACTTGAGGGCTTTTGTCCATCAGATACCTATCGGCATTCGTGTTTATTAACGGTTGCATCATTCTTGTACGTTTATAATGTATGTTCTCAATCATCTCTCTGTTCTATGTGATGTTGGCTAACAGATTCTGCGCCCAGTTCTGGAGTCTTGATGCAATGTCGAACCCGAAGCCTCACGTTGTCGGAGCTGTGAAGCTGCTCAGCTTAAGGAGCCAGGTCAACGGTTCATTGAGGCCATTCATTCAAAGCTACGACAGGGTCAATGTTGAAAGCGTGCTATATCAGGGCTTTTTGCTATCTATCAGAAGGCCTTTCAGACCCGACTTTCGACTAGACTGTGAGTTCATCAGCCATGCTGAAGATTTGCTCCGCTCATACGACAACGCGAATCCATCCTCTGCAAAACCAAGCATAGTGCTCGGAGTACCCACGTCCCTGTATCGGCTTATACTACGGATAATCGACTCGTACAATATCCCTCGAAGTAATCTCTCCGATCACTTAAAGGGCTTGAAGGACGAGCTGCAGTACTGGGAACAGTTATTGTTCGATGACGAAACCTGCCAGGACGTTCAACATGGAGACTCACGCTTCAACGACTTGATGATAATCGCAACTTCTCTCCTCCTTGATCTAATAACCGAAACTCTGGCGTCAATTGATGATACAGTTTGTCCTGCATCTTACGCTGGAGACGGGGATGGGAAGCCGTGGAGATGGCAACTCGACTTGGCAATGAATATTCTCCAATGCCCCGAAGAACATCAAAAATGGAGCGGTTGTTATTTAGGAGCATGGCCATTGCTGATACTTGGTTACGGTGCTAGGTCATTGGAAGAGATTGCCCTGGTGAAGGACGTCTTAGAAAGGATACAACAGCGCATAGGATATGGCGAGGTTCAGAGGATACGGGACGAATTGGACGAGATCACCATATACAAGGGTTCAGAAGTTTGGGTACATCAAGAAATCATCAGTTAGATTATCTTCCTAGGTGTCTTTAGATGTATAGTACTTATCCAGCTTAAGTGAATGTGCCAGAAATAATTGAAACCTGCAGTATCTCTCATAAAGTCCTAACGTACTAACCCTAATTACAACTCGGGCATTTGTGAAACCTCTTATGGACTCGTGTATTATTGGTAGAATATATCTTATATCTTGTATTGATCTATTATGCCTGGGGTGCTGTGACATAACTTGTAATAAGATACATAGGAGAACAGAGGCAAACTTCTTAGTTACCTTTCAGCCACTGTCCATCGAAGCTAGAGGATCTTACTCAGTGGCCAGAATCTAAGCATTATCGCTAGTGGTATCTTCTACCTCACTTGCGTCTGATGGCGGGGGTCCACCAGAGCCGCCTCCAAAGTCAGGGTTGGCGTGGCCACCATCCTCATATCTAAAGACTGCGGGGGTGACCTTCTCAGTGGTAGTGATGTTGATGCCATAAGCCAGCCAGCCGAAGACGCCCTCAGCAACAGTGTCACCAAGAAGGGTCCATTCGACGACCGGGTCGTAGTCCTGGTTGGCAGCCTGAGCTAGAATTCCGTCATCAGCGTTTGTGGTCTGGGCCTGTGTGTTGGTGTTGTAAGGAGCAAGGGCCTCAACATCGTCGATCAGGTCCTGGTCGAAGTAAGTCTGCCCAATGTGGCTGCTGTAGATGACGTTTCCAAGTGTCTTGTTCTTGTACAGAGTAGCGTTTGCATGAGCCAGGAGATGGATATGCGTCGTACGGCCAAAATAATGGCCCGGGAAGAGGGTCTCAAACTGGGCAACACCATCTTCATCAGTTGGCTGGATGCCCCGGCCAAAGGTCTTGTTGATGTTGGTCTTGTCATCAAAGTTTCCGTTTCCCTCATTGTTCACGCCGCCGTAAACGCCAGTTGAGTTACAGTGCCAGATCTCGAGATATAGCTCTGGTACAGGTTCGCAGGTAGCTACGTTGATGATTTGGTAGTCGAGAATAAGGTCAACGCCCTCCTGGTCCTCTTTCAGATTGCGCCGAACAGACTCGCCACTGACGTCTTGTAATTGTTAGCGGATGTCGTTTCGAAAGCTTGCCAACACTCACAGTAAGGACCGAGAGTGACCTCGGGGGTCAGCACGCATGAGTTCTGGCCTGCAAAGAGGATCTCGGGTGGAGTGTTGGGTGTATACCCAAGATCGGTCTTGTTGTGGTCCGTGTTAAGCACGTCCTCAAGATCGCGCTTCTTGATACCACCTGAGTCAAGCCATATTAGAAAGAGATGAGCTATGTCTTGAGGATTACTTACGCTTTCGGCGATGCTCCTCGATCAAGGCAGAACGACGCTTAATGTTTCGCTCGGTGACACCTCTGGCTTTCAGCGTCTCAGCACAGTGGCGGAGGGACAATCGCTCAGCACTGGCTTCGAAGGAGCGACGTGCTTCAAGCTCATCGTGGTGATCTTCACCTGGATGGGCCACGGCCAAAGCAGCCAATGCCAAAGTAATTGAAGCAGAAAGACGCATGATAACAGCACAGACAAAGACAGTGATGTGAACGAGGTCGAATGTCGGTGTACCAAAGCGAGAAATCCAGTTCCCTTTATGCATTTTCAGACCGACAATCACGTCCAACTCTTCAGTTCTCAGGGTTGCATCACACCGTTATCCCACCATCGCAGATCACGTCTTTATCCCGTCCGCCTTGGCAATGTCACGTCGAAAAAGTTCCGCAAGGCGAAAATCGCCGTAGTTGGCAGGAGGATCCATGTCGCATGTCTTATGCTTAAAGAGGCGCGATGGTTGCAACGTGATGTGAGTAAATAGTCTTTTCTAATTCGCTGTGATATATGTAACCCCATTGTAGATCATCGGGATGTGGGCAAACATTCCTTATAAGATCCACAGACGGCTCGGGAACCGACTCGTTAAAGAAGGTCAAAGTGCACAGTTGTATATAGACCCATGTATCCAACTTCAGACTTTTCAAGATTCTGCCGGCGGCACCACAGCCGGGGCCACGATCGACAAGTTAATCGACTGTTGAGGCAATTATAGAGGAGAACCGCTGGCACAGGAGCGCTTTGACAATTAGAATAGGTGCTAAAGTGAGAGAGCTATAATCTAAGTAATCTAATAGGGAGGGATTACGAGATGGGGTAAACCTTGTAAAATCGGTGGAAGATGTGGGGTATACATGACGTAACTACTAAGATCATAACAGCTTAATAGGCAGCAGTCTATCTGTAGGCAGACGGCTCATTGTTTGGCCATGGTGCTTATAGAGTCTGCCAATACTCAGAGTTTCCAAGCACTTCAATAGGTAGGGCCTTCAAATAATCACTATGGCGAACTCTCCTATAATACAGTCGACTCTCTCTGTCGTCTCGGGTCAACTCTGTTTCGGCTCCTTGCACAACATTTGGTTCGGTTCCACTGCTCCCTCTCAAGGCCTCCCGGTTGCTCCGCCGCAGCCAAGTGGCACAGTCAAAGCTCACAGTATCAACTACAACATTGCCGCACAAAACGGGATATGGAACGCCTTCAAACTTGTTGTTTCTGAGACAAGTGATGCAGTAGCATGGTTTGTTGCTCACAAGGATATCGATCCCAGGCAGGAAATCGATAAGATCCTCCGCATATCTGGCTCACCTTATGAACCAGATCACGGAAGCACGATGAACGACGTCACTTCTCAGGCTGGAGTTTTTGTGGTTAATCGTTATGACTGGAGCTACTACGACAAACGTTGTTTTAATGAGATTGGTGAAGGCCAAGAAGAAGGCGATAATGATGTGCTGGCAAACTCCAACTCTCTCGGCCTTGTTGATCGCTCTGTTGCGCAGGAAATGGTCCAGCGATGGCAGGGCCAACGACCAAGCCGGCGAGACAGTGCAGAGCATGGAATCTGGTTGTATATCCCCCATGGAGAATATATGTTTGGCCGCTTTGGGTTCAATGATACGAACACTGCAGCAAGATCATTCCTGTTCTTCTCCGCATACACAGAGTTCACAAGGGCAACTTTCTTGGACATTCCAGGAACACTGGGAGAATATATGACGCCCCAACAGAGGTTTGATCACCAATTGCGTGAAGGAGTTGACTTCTCAGGAATGGAGATGATCCAAGACATGATCTCCTGTCAACATGTTTCTCCGCCGCCAGCGTCTGAGTTGCTTGGCCCATACGATTCAAGCGAATATATCCTGAGAGAACAAGACATTGAATCTTTGCGAAGCTATCTTGAAGTTCATGCCTCCAGTAACGGCGCGGAACCAACTATCCATGGGTTCATCGACCCATGGAAGCAGCCAATATTCGATCTTGTAAACGAAATGGCCCTCAGTTATCTCGAACATTTCATCCTTCCTCATCTTGGAGGTGATAACGTTGCAGAAATGGCCGAGACATTATTCCCCGATTATGACAAGAATAATATGCCTATCAGCCTAGACGTTGCCTCGTATCGTCACTTCACTCAGCCGGTCCAAAAACCGATTCTAAACTTCGATATGTCTCACGTAAGCGTTTGTCTTCGACAGTTCCTCGAGTCTCGTAGCCAGGATAAGTCCAGGGTCTTTAGAGACGATGCTGTGAAAGGAATATGTCGGGTATTGGGCTATATACTCACTGAGGTATTCGAGTTGGCCAACGGTGTGGCTACTGACTACCAACATAATAAGATCCTGCCATGCCATGTTCGTCGGGCTGTTTTGCTTGATGAGGATGTTCTTCGTTTAGTGTGTTTCTCGAAGATCTTGTGGGAAGGGAACTTTAAGTAGATATTTAAAGACTAAATAGAGATGTTTGACTTGTCTATTATACTATGCCTATAAAGTCTTAGCAAGAGGTGCATAACTATTTATACTTCATCTGAAGCTCCTTGGCAGCCTCAATTGCTCGCTGTGCCTCATCTGTATACTTCTTCTGGTTCGCCTGTTGCATACTGAATGTTTGCTGGAACTTCTCAACCATGAACGGCTTCAGGACTGTCTTCTTTGCCGTAGTGTAGTCATAGATGACAGTGTCGTCGATACATCGTGCTGCTAAGCGGCGGTATTGTTCTGATAGAATCCAAGCTTCCATCTTGAGTGACGTTGACTCCTTGGTAGGAGCTTCAAGCAGCTTATACAAGACAGTGATGTGGTCTGGGAACTCAAGAGGCTATAGCAAAGCGGCTGGTCAGTCTTGATAGTGCTGGGGTTGACAGAGGTTTCATACGAATTTGTATTCCGTCGTGATGCTTTTGAGAATAAGGCCAAGGCTACGTGGTGTCACCAGATCATCCCATTGAGCCTTTTCGTGCTCTGCTGCATCTTCACTATGCTGTCGGATGAAATGCACCCGCCCAGTTTCGACATAGCGGTTATACATCACGTTGTTGACATGGCCTATAATGCATCAGAATGATTAGATCTTGCAAACGGTATAGAATGTCGTGTTACTTACCCTGAAAATATTAGATTTGGTCCTAGAATGAAGCGAAGGAGATCCACTTACCATGCTATCCTAAACGACAAGAACTGTCAGAAATCATGCACCTATCACTGATAAGGACCTGCTTACCATGTCACCCCAAAGGAGCTGGTGGTTATCGAGACCTCGCCATTTCTTATCGGTAAGGAACCCCTGCTGTCCTGCCAAGAGTTGCAGCCAATTTTGTTCATTTGACACCAATTGTCTCTTTGCTTCTTCAACGCAACTTGTTGGGTAGTTATCGCTGGTGAACTTCTTCAGCTGAGCTTGTAGATCAGCGAACCACCGAGAAGGAAACGAGGGAAGATCATTGTTCGATTGCGCCAGGCCAGATTGTAAACGAAGCTGAGAAATCGGAGCCCTTGATGCAATGTTAATTGGTCGCTTGAGAAGCCGCAGAGACATGATGCGAGTGCAAGGAACTTGGGTCGAGTGATGGAAGTAGTGATAGTGGAAACGGGCTCGGCTGCCCCAAAATAAAAGTTCCGATGGTCGGTGGCCTCGGTTTTCGGCGAAGATTCTCCGCGGCCCGGAAGATTTAGGCCTGCGTAAGCCGAGTCCAGATAAAACCGGCTGACCCGCAAACCGAGCATTACCCTAAAGTTAAAAGAGAGGAGAAAATTTCAACATTTAATAAATAATATATTAATAAGAAAATAAGCTGCTGTAGATTATATTCCTGGTATTAATAGAAAAGCCATTAGACAAGAGGTGATTTCTTCGTAATATGGCATAATTGGCTTTTCTAAAGAGGAAATACCTTCGTGATCGGGTTCATCGCCACTGTATTAAAGCAAAGGTTGAAAAAAGCAATAACAGACCAATCGTCACACACAGTTAACAACTTGTCAGCAACACTTGCATAACAATGTTTTATCGTTGTGACTTTTCCAAATCAAACACACTAAACAACACCATTTACTACCCTACGCGAGCCATATGTCGCTTACGGTGTATCTCTGTTTTAAGCATGGCGTACCGCGATCGTGCTTATCAGTCACTTTGTCAATAATACTGAATGATATCATTTTGCTGTCCAGGTGTTTAACTGTATCTGTCGATTTAGCTGCATACCCACGCACAGAGCAACCTCGGCGGGAATTAATATGCGTCTTAAGGCTATAGCAGGTCCAGCGATAATGGCACCATCCCTTTGTCTTCCCAGGCGCGTAGGACCCTGAACAAACGGACATAACCGCTTATGTAGTATTCCAGGCCTCGTATTTCATCCACAAACAGCTTGGCAGCGGCTTGGGCGTGGGTCCGAGAGCCTGGTTTGGCTTAGTTTTGCTTAGGTTAGTGTCAGGTACCGGTAGCTCCACCAGATAGGGGAAAATTGACAGGGCAGAGAACGATATTTCCATCCATACAGCCAGGGTTTCTCGGTCTAAACATAGCCACAGCTGAGATCGCGGCTACCTGGTTCATTGAGGTAACCTTTTAAGCTTGAAACATAAAAGCTTTGCCTGGTCTTCTTTATTCTGCTAGCATCAGACAGGACTATTCCTCTCTGCACTCGCTATCCGAGTCTTTCTTTCGTTTTTTTCTGTTTCGACATTTGTTTCATTCAGACACTCGTTAATTGCTGAATTGTCATTCGTTTTCTTTTCGTGGTTCTCGATAATCTAATAATTACGCAATCCGACTAATAATCTTTCGCTGACTCGACAACTACGACACACACTCCCTCGATATCGACAACATACTTCAAATCTCCTAACTGAACCAATATGGTTCAACTTCCATTCGTGGCTCTAGCAGCCCTACTAGTTACCCCATTCACTTCTGCTGCTCTCACGCAGTGCCCCTCGAAAGAAGCATCCTGGACATCCAAGACCGGCACCGAATACACGATTTGCCGCAATACCGACTATCGATATGGTGGGGGCAGTCTCAAGGTCGCTCGGGACATCAAATCTACCAATGCCTGTGCCGAAATCTGCAGCAAGGACCCACGATGCGTCAAGGCTGTATACGATAAGCGAAACCGCATCTGCCACGTCAAGGACAATGCCAACGAGGCCAAGATGAACTGGGCATCAGATGCCAAGTTCGACACCATCCGAGTCAAGAATGTCGACGAGGGAGTCTTCATCTCTCGTTGCCCCAACCCAACCAACAACTACCGCTCCAAGAGCGGCAAGACTTTCAACGTCTGCCATAACAGCGACTACGTCGGCCCGACCGCTCGAATGACCAAGAACTGCGCTTCTCTGGCTGCGTGCGCTGATATCTGCTCTGGTATCAAGACATGCAAGAAAGCCGTTTACGACAAGCAGGACAAGGTCTGCCACATCAAGGAGACTGAGCCCAAGGCGTCGCTCTTTTGGGTGCAGAGCAAGCGATACAGCGTTGTTCACGCCCCAGTCGAGTCTAAGCCTGCAACCCAAGGCAAATGGTCTGATCTCATCCGTCTCCCTGTCATTCCTGTCGCCGCCTATGTTGTTCCCCAATTCCCTCAATCGCAGCAGCTTCTTTTCTTCTCATCTTGGGGCGCTGACGCCTTCGGTGGCGCCTCTGGCCGCACCCAATTTGGAGTTCTCGACCTTCCTTCTGGTGCCGTCGGACAGCGAGAGGTCGCTGATACTCACCACGATATGTTCTGCCCTGGAATGAGTCAACTTGGTGATGGACGCATCTTGATCCAGGGTGGTTCCGATGCCGAGGCTGTGACACTCTACAACCCCAAGACCAACTCTTTCACCCGTGGACCTGACATGAAGATGCCTCGTGGCTACCAGACATCTACCATCCTGTCTGATGGAAGAGTCTTCACCATTGGAGGAGCTTACTCCGGTCCCCGCCAAGGAAAGAATGGTGAAGTGTACGACCCTAAAGCTAATAAGTGGACCATGCTACCTGGAGCTGATGTCAAGCCCATGCTCACCAAGGATCGAGAGGGTATCTGGCGCGAGGATAACCACGCTTGGCTGTTTGGTTGGAAAGATGGCAGTGTCTTCCAGGCCGGCCCCAGCAAGGAGCAGCATTGGTATGGCACCAAGCAAAAGGGATCAATCGTCAAGTCTGGTAAGAGAGACAACGCTGATGCCATGTGCGGTATCTTCGTCATGTACGATGCCGTTGCTGGTAAGATTCTGTCAGCTGGTGGTGCCCAGGATTACACCGCAAGCGATGCCAACAAGCGTGCTCATATCACCACCATCGGAGCGCCGTACAAGCCAGCTTCCGTCAAGCGTGTTGCTGATATGGCCTTCCCTCGTGGCTTCGGTAACGCTGTCGTTCTTCCTGATGGAACTGTTCTCGTGACTGGAGGTCAACGCAAGGCAGTGGTCTTTACCAACACTGATGGTATCCTGGTCCCTGAGCTCTACAACCCTGCCACCAACAAGTGGACTCAGCTTGCGCCTCACGCTGTTCCCCGCAACTACCACTCTGTCTCTATCCTGTTGCCTGATGCCACGGTGTTTATTGGTGGTGGTGGCCTCTGCTACGTTGCCAAGATTGGTGGTTCAACTGCTGGCTGCGACAAGACAGTTGACCACGCTGATGGAGAGATCTTCCAGCCTCCTTACCTGTTCAACAAGGACGGCTCCATGGCCAAGCGTCCCATCATCCAGAACCTTGCCCAGAAGCCCGTCAAAGCTGGCAGCACTCTCAAGTTCAACGTCACCAACACTTCTGGCAAGGTCAAGATGTCTCTTGTTCGTATGGGAAGCGCTACACACTCAGTCAACAGTGACCAGAGGCGTGTCCCTCTCACCGACTTCCAAGTCAAGGGCAACCAGTACACTGTCAAGCTACCCAAGGATAACGGCGTCCTTCTGCCTGGCTATTACTATCTCTTTGTCATGTCACCACAGGGCACTCCTAGCATGTCAAAGACAGTTCAGATTGCTTTGTAATTAGCAAACGGAATGTAGTATTCCCTTTCAGGATAGAAACCTCCACGACGCTATAATGAGCTGTATTTTACACTCATCATAGACTATAACTATAATAAACAAGCTACAAAGCCTTCATCTGTATTATCTTTATGTCTTAACTGGCACTTCTATTTCGATGCAGTGAATACCCCGCTTATAACAAAAGTGACGTCTGCTACATAAATAGACCTGTTTTACAGACAGCATTACTGTATTTCAGGACCTTGAAATTTGCATACACGTATTACACCTATTCACCAATGTAGTTTCATCTTATGCATGGGCTCTTGAGTATATATATGCGCCATGAGCCTTGTAGAGCTATGGTAAGCAAGGTATGGGATGTTAAGAGGTCTAGCCCAATTACAACACGAACCCTACCAGTTCGCCGGCTGCAGCCCGTTGCTTGATTGCCAGCACAAAGATAAAAGTAACAGGCTCTCCCCTCACAAATTGCTTCGTCGCCACCCCCTCGCCAATCTCTCTACTGAATCGAATCTATCGTTGTCCTTCTCCGTGTGGTTCGGTCTTATATTCTAATCACGCCAGTATCTATTCTTATCGCATCTGCTATTATCAAGTTCCTAACCCTGGATGAAATTGATCATCGTAGGCTATAACCCTGTCTTGGACTTTGTGGCATATTGACACAAAGCAGTTCCGAAATGAGCGACCTTGGTATCATGCACCCAATCGAGGAGCTGTTTCTTGACATCTCGATTCATGAAGTACTTACTAAGACAATGGTGACATTTGTCGAGCCATGGAAGACTATGTATATCGATTCAATCCGAGAGCAGCGATATGGGGACGCCATCTGGGCTCGCTATTGCATCGAGGGAGGGGTAGAAAATGGTGTGATCATTGGACAAGGCCCGAATCCTGACATCACGGTGCTTGATCAAATCAAGGAAGATGCAGCTGAGGCGAAGACGAATGAACCAGGGCTATACGCAGAGGCTCTGGAGCTCTACAGAATGTCTAGCAGTGCTGACGGGCACCCAGAGGTCATCAAGATCATCTTCAATACTTATAAAAAGGAGCCTTGAGACTGAAGGTGTAAAGAAGAAGATGGAGAGGGGAGGATGAGGCGGTGTAAGCCAGCAGGGTAGGCCAGATGGCCCGTTTGGCCTTTTGAGGAGGAATCACTGTATGCACAACGGCCCGACTTCAACTCATAGCTGGAAAAACGAGAATGTGCCTTTGCTCTGTCACAAAGGCCAAAGTCAAAGAGCATCACTTGATCGAGAAAACATGCTCAAAAGAACAACTCGGATGTGTCAGAAAATCAGGGGATTCTGATTAACAGTGAGTACCCGGTTAGCCGTTACGACTCTCGATGCTTCTTGAATAGGAATACAAATTAGATCTCTTCGTGTAGTTAAGGTGTTGTAGATACCTGCGGCTTCTCGATCCCATATATACGATAATACTCTTCGCTGATTGGAATCTGCTTTGCACCAGCTGGCCGAGTGACATTCCGTCCCCATTCCTTTGGCACAGAGTGTTTATCCTGCCATTCATATATCGCATCAAAATCCCTACACTGATGGTTGACAGCAAAGTCTGGAAATGGATTTGACTGAGTCTCAACCCAGTTGAAGGTGATGATGTCCAGATTTCCATTACACATGAGGTTCTGCATCAATATGTCGGTGCAATGGCTGACATGAATCCAGTGCAAGTCGCTAAAAGGCTTCTTTGCCGTGCCATTGCGGTTATACTCAGCCCAAGCGAGATGCCGGAGAAGGTTGAGGCAGTGGATCTGATGAAACATGTCGATTTGCGCCATGTAAGCATTATCACCAAGGCCATACTCTTGGGGGAACTTGACGAGGAGCTCTGGGTCTTTGCCCAGTCGGCGAACCTCGGCCTCGGTGATAGGGAAAACACGGATGATCTCAAGATCCTCCCACGCTTCATCAACCTCGGGATCAGGCTTGAGGGAGTTGCGCCACTTGGACGGATTCTTTGCCTCGAATAAGCCACCCTCTGTCTCAATAGGCCTCATCTTGAAGTTGATTGAGTCTAGGACAGGAGCTGCGGCAGAAATTAATCAACTGTTAACATCGAAGCGAGAGAAGGGAAACTCACAGTAAAAGGACGTCTTGCGGATGTAATCCATCTCGGACTCTGAGCTAAGCCTGAAGGAGGCAGCGACGAAAAGACCGAGAGATATCAGAAAGATAAGAAGGTTAAAAATTACACAAGCACGCGTTCTCCAACTCTGTCGCTGGTTTGGTCGAGTCCACTCGATCTCATCACTCTCTCTGTCACTGCCTAGAAGGCTCTCATCAGAACCTCTCTCTTTGAATGACATGATCTTGGCTATGTTCATAGATCCTGTGGGCAAGCAGACTGATGACGTGGAAATAACTCAGAGGACTCTCAGGTTTGCAGAAGATTAAATGCTATGAAGGATGAGCTGAAACTTGAGCAATGGGAATGCTTTATCACCGATATCTTGTTGCATTTTGTTATCATCATCAAATCTGGGGGCCAAAACTAAACCACCTTCCCCAAGCAGAATACTGAAGGTACTTTTGGTGCAAGATGCCAATCAATCCGGCACAGCAATCCGAGACTGATCTCGGGTTTCCCAAGAGGATATCAAAGTGGGTACTTTTGAAGGCAGATGCCGAGTTCCGGTGAGACGTCTGCTCTTGACGCGATGCCTTTGGACTCTGGCATCACCATCCTACACCAAAACGAGATATGTAGTGACGTATCCTTGCGAGAACTTCTGTTGATGCATATCAATGGATGCATTTCGTTGAATATTAGGCCTTATCTACCCCGCAGCGAAATGACCTTCCCTTCCAAGTAGTCACCGATTTGTACAAATATACGAGCTGTGTGAAAGAGTGGACGAGAGAGTATTGTATTTAATACTGAAATCATCCTGCGAAAGATCAAACCAAAGAAGAAACAAGTCTCACAATACAGCAGTTCCCAGCAAACCGAGCCACAATGAAGTTATCTCAGATCCTCAGCACTGCAGCACTATGCAGCTTTGCAGTTGCAAGCCCTCTTCCTGGTACGTCGTATTATGCCTGGGAAGCAATATAAGTTGACCTTTAGTTTAGGCAATGCAATTGCTGAGAGAGAGGCGGATCCTGTTTCGCCTCCCGCTTACGGCAAGATATACATCTTGGAGGATGACCTTGATAAGCGAGAGGCGAATCCTACACCTCCTGGCTACGGTGTTAAGTACATCTTGGAAGATGATCTTGATAAGCGTGAGCCTCAGAGGAACACGTATGGCAAGGCCTATACTCTCAAGATGAAGGACGATGGCTTCAAAAAGCGAGATCCTCAGAATGCATACGGCAGGGCTTACACCTTGAAGATGGAGGATGACGGCATTGAGGAGCGCGAGGCTGAAAGTGAGGCTTAACTATACACATCGTAGAATAGCTTCCTTAAATATTGAGCATCCTAGTTAGGCCAGAAGCTCAGCATTAATAACCCAGTATAGTGCAGCCCAATGAAAAAGGTATGTAGTGACTGCAACGATCAATGATATAGTAAAGCAAAGCGCTGTTACCATGTCAACACCCCAATTTCCAGCACTTTGGGCAGCGTCATATATGTGGATTGAAATCCCGACGAGCAAAAATACTATGCTGTTTCCCAGTAGAATAGTAGGTGCTTGCCAAGCGAACGATGCAAGGCGCCTTGGTCGAGGCATCGGAGAGGTGCAACTGCTAGGATCTAACCCCTCGAGACACCGCATCAGCGGCACAGCGCGAGCGGCGGACTATATTGACAGCGCAAATTAGGGATTCCAAAACACCAAAGGTGACTCGCGAAGACCTGACCAATCCGGCTGCATTGTCTTCAATGGTGACCAACTTGGTAGAAACGCTAAAGACTCCGCGATCCGCCTTTACTTTCAAACTTCTTCTCGATCAACTTGCTACAGATAAGGGAGGCCCTGTTTGGAAGGAAGTGCGTCAGAAACTCCGACCGGCACTTGAGGAGGAGATTCCAAAGTGTAGGGAAGATGAGAAGGGGGCTGTGCAGAATGCTCTTCAAGTCCTATGATAGATTTACTTCAAGTTGCTACAAGTTTTGGTATGTTTTAGTTAAGGTACCACTAGCCACTGAGAACGGAACAACAGGATGTGCTTTTTTTCTCATTGGGAAATGGATTTTGTATCTTGTGGTCAACAACGTCCCATTCCATAATGAACTTAATCTTAAAGATAACACTTGCTTAAGTGAGTTGGCCTGATATGACTCGTTGAGATGCCACAAGGTTTAACTATGGATCAATCAAGCAACATACACGTCTAGGCTAGACACGGATCTGAATTGAGTAACGTCCATTACGACCAACCAACCAGTCACATGACATAAATAGTCCCTCGGGCCTCGCTAGTTAATAAGCAGGCTGCCTGGCAAGTGAACCTTGATTTGATACATACAAATAATTGTGTGAGAAAAGTCAGATTAAGGTTTCGATTAGATTTCGTTGTAACTTAGACTCTCACTTGCCCATTGGTCTGTATGGTGAGCCAGAAATATGGGTAAACTCTCTTTAATATTAGGGTTATCAGGCAGCTTCAAGTTGGAAGTAAATCGCGATTTGGTTTTCAGCTTTCCAGATATAAATGTGTCTTGGTCCCTTGCTTCCGTCCTCACTTTCTTCTACACTTTAATCTTCACCCGTCGATATCACGACATCGGCATGTCTTCTGGATCCGATGCTCACCATTCCCAAAAGGCAGATTATGTCATTCACAGAACCCGTCGACGTTTGATGGCCACGGTTGCCAAGGAATATGATCGTGTCGTCGCAGCAGATCCTGCGCTAGAGTTACCAGGACCCTTCACAGACAGGGACCAGATCCTCCACCAGCTGCGTGGGCTCAAGGAAAAAGAGCATCGGGAGAACGCTTGGGCGCGCTTCGCTCAAGAACCTTTGTACTGCGAATTTCCAGTCAGTAGAGACAGCGTAAAATGGGGCATTGGCTACTATAATCTTCAACATTTTATTGACTGTCATAACAAGTCTGTCGCGGTGTATCTCTGTTACCCAGACAGGATAGAATCGGATAGAGCTAGTGGCGGTGTCTTGAACTCTCTCGACCCCTGGCTTTATCGTCATTGGTTCAAGCCATATGAGTCTGATATAGAGCATGGCCGCTACATTGCTAAATCTATCACGTTCAGACATCATACTAGAGACATAGAACCAACGCTCGCGGATATCTCGGAATTTCATCAGAAGCTCATTCAAAGTTTCTCGTCCGATACCTTTACAGGCGTCACACCTGAGATGCTTCAGAGACTATCTGTTCCACCTTTCCTACACCATCGGGACAGCCACCGGAGGATCTGTATATGACGTTGAGCAGAACCCACGCCATCCACCCTCTATTCAAGTCCCTCTTCATGGTCATACATCAAACGAAAGTGTCAAGAAGAGAACGTTTTACAGTTGAGGAGATTGATAGCCTTCCTGTATCTCTGGTATATACTGGATCTACAGAAGGTCTCAGCAGG
This sequence comes from Fusarium dlaminii, assembly GCA_013186775.1. Classification (NCBI taxonomy): domain Eukaryota; kingdom Fungi; phylum Ascomycota; class Sordariomycetes; order Hypocreales; family Nectriaceae; genus Fusarium; species Fusarium dlaminii. Next base: position 49,889 of record JAAOAL010000096.1, on the reverse strand, counting down.
CCTATATCATTCCACAGCCTGCATTGCAACGGACAGACTTTCGCTGAGCACAACGTATCTGACAGCTCTGTCTGCAGTGTGAGAACGAACCTCAAGTCAGCGATAAGATTTATTATGAATCTAGAAAAGCGAGAAGAGGGGTCCTGGAGAGGAATACCGAGCCCACCTCTTGCTGACCACTCAGTCGACGTTGAGAAAGAAGCCCGAGAGCTTGGCTGGGATGTCGCGACGCATGGAAAGTTACCACTGGATCAACCATCCTCGAAATGGGTAAACAGACGCAAATATCCAGAGTGGACCGGACCAGGGGCTCTGCACCACCTTCGTATAGTACGCGCCATGATGAAATTTAGGAGGTTTTCCTCCAACTATGTCCTGGAAGATGATTGGTGGTGGTGGAAAGTGGACAACGACTCACCAGAGACTGGGGTTATGGGGTTGATACATAAAGTGGCATCTGTTTTAACTAGGCCGTGGAAAGTTACCCCCTACATAGTCTTGATAGGGAATCTCATCCTTCTGTATGTAGCCTATTTATTATTGGCCTGGCAGACACCTACTTAGTGTAAGGAGGGCCAAAATCAGGGTTCAAGAGTATTTTGTAAATTGGGGTTCTAGCATAATTACTACCTACATATCCAAAGCCAACCTGATTACATCCCGTGATTCCTGTCAATCCTTGACTCCTGACTATTTTTCCAAAAGTTGAGTAATGCAAACGACAATCTCGAGAACCCTAAGTAGAGAGTGAGCAACTAATCGACTGCTGGATTGGAATGCACAACTTACGTTGAGGCGCAGGCGAGTCCCAGAGCTGCTTGGAATAATATCTCTCGGGTTAATGGCGTGTTATCTGAACTGAGAGCGCTACCCCCTGGCCACCAATCCCGGAAGAGACCAAAGCATATCAGGCAGATCACCGATCCGATTACAATGAAGCAGTCGATAAAAATGCGGAATGATATATAGGCAGGTGGGAAGATTCTGACCAAAGGGTAGAGTATTTCTATGGCCGACCAGCAAAAGGTTGTGACAAACTAATTTGTTAATACATGGAATGTCAGAACATGGGTATAATATGTCCACTTACAGCTGGTCCCAGTATTCCAATTGCAATAAAGTTCTTGGGGGCAGGGATAGACGAGACGACGATTCCAGCGATTGTGACTCCAAGGACAAGTGCTCGTAGTGCTAACACCAGTTTGGTGGGTCGCTGCGGCTTCTGTGCTTGCGAGGGTCTGTTGTCTTTTTTGGCGTCCATGTTGATGGATTCGATTTTCGTTTCAATTTTCAATGCAGATTGTAATTTTTATATTGAAAATAAGATCAGAGTGGAAATTTGTAGAAAATGTATGGCCCTTTATATTGCGGGATAGATATCAGGGTAAAAGTTGCTGAGGGGTTATAGCAATCATTACTCCCCTGCACCCAAGAAGGAATCCTGCAGCATTTAAACAGCAAAGCCACTAGAATCAGATCATGGCTTCCTCATGATGACGCAGTGGAAAGTAACATGCGCAAAATGCAGACAACCCGAAAATTATTTAGAAGCTGCCATCTGGTTCGCTTTTCAGAATTAGGTCTAGTTTGCGACACGGAATCTAGCCGAGGCTCGAGCGCAACAGTAATTGTATACAGTAGAGAGACTGTGAGCTCGAAACCAGCCACTAGTGAATAAGACTAGCTTTAAAACTGATACGAAAACTTGGTACAGGGCGCGACTAGAGAGTAGATTCAGTGCCGGATCAGCAGCCCAAGCTGTTGGCATGCAAGATAGTGCACTATTGAGCCAACTGCCGAGGCAACAATGATGCACGTGAATACACAACAGGCTGCATTTAAAATATAACACTTGGGCAAAGACTCTGTCATCGTTGTATTGGCCGATCTGAATTGATCCAGTAATAGGACATGTTCAACTTGGTAAAGATTGATATGCAAGCATTAGCAGCACAGCTCGGCTTATGATTTCATGGGTTGTGTGTTATCAGTCTACGCCTCTGGTGGCTTACTAATAAGTTATTTTTCGACCATTGTTTGGTGGCTCTTACCAATGCAGACTCATGAGCTGTGGCTGCTATTATGCAATAGCTAATAGCCATACAATCGGTTATTGCACGACGCTGAGTTCTGCTATGTGTTCTAACGCACTTATTATCTAATAATCGCGTTAATTTACTATAACTTTTAGACAGTTTAGCCATTCTGTAACTTAATATTTAAATCTGTTAACTTAACTAAATTCCTACGTTATGCTCTTTTTGGAATCTCAAGCCCTAGAATTCATTTACCCCGCAACTTATCCCTCATCTCATTTCCACTCATCTCGAACGATCCATCATCTATTTGAATAGCAGTCTTATCATGCAGCGACCTGAAATTCGTTCACGACAAGGTGCGTTTGGAAACAAGTATATATATACACGTTTCTGTTTTACTTTAGCCTTTATCTTGACTCATTTTGAGTTATATGACCTGCTATCTAAGACAAAGGTCCCTTGTTTTTGTCTCATTGCACGTATCGTTACCTAGCTAATCGGATCACTAGGCTGCTTGACTTGCAGGAAGCGTCATAGAAAATGCGATGAGAAGCGACCTGTCTGTACGCTCTGCCAAAAGTCAAGCCGCACTTGCGACTACACAAGCGAACTTCGCTGGGCGCACGTCAGCTACGTGTTTGCTATTCCTGATATTTCGTTCAACGGAGGTACCAAAAGGATTGATAGAGGCGAGAGGCGAAAAACGGCCCAAAATCGGGGTCGACAACAGCGTATACATGCCCGAATGCAAGATGCACAACAAAGCGATATCACCTGTCAGGTCTTGAACCAATGCCAAAATGAAACCCAGACTCTCAACCTCGGCCAAAGCCCAAACCCACGCCCGGTCCCTTACGATAACGACAGCCAGCTACGGTCGGGGGGAAGTGACCAACGAGATGGGGTTCGTTCTAGATCCGTACCAGCTTTAGATACTTCGCACGCGTCCTTGCCCTCTATTAGCCCTGCCACTACACGCCAGCAAATTCCTCCACCCCAGGATTTCGAGGTTTTGACATATGGTAACGGCGATATAAGCCTATGTTTCGACGATCTTTCAAATGTTCAGTTTGACAGCGATTGGTTGAACGCATTTGTGATGGATCAGGACCTCACGACATTACCCGCCCAATACAATGATCATGTACCAACTACAGGCGGCAGCACAAGCGAGCAATTGGTGCTGAACCCGACAAGTGTGCAGTGGGATTCTGTCCCAAGTGACACCGACGCTCCGTTAGAAATCATTGAAAACGAACATGAGGCCGATATATCAAAATCTAGTACCGATCCCGTATTTGGTATCACCAAGACCTTTCAGCACAGCTTAGGACCGCTAGCATCAGGATTTCCCACTTGCACTGAGGAAATTGCGTTTAACTATTGTAAGTTTCTTGGAACTCCGTCGTTTACCTACTGAACTTAACATTATCCCTTGTCAGTTATGACCGATGCTTCTCCTCGGATCCCAGCTCTCGATAGCCCTGGAAATCCGTTTCGTGAGCTTTGCAGAGTCTCCATCTCGTATCCACTGCTCTTGCATACATTCTTGTATGTGTCGGCTGCAAATATGTACAACTATTGCAGAGGTGACTTGAGAGTTATGGAGGAGCGTCGGTCACAAGCTTTGAGATCGTTGCGGAGTATGGAACGATATCTCCGAATTTCCAATACTAGGGAAGAAGCATCTGTATCCATAGAGAATCATGCCTTTTCAGTCTTATCTCTGAGAGAAGTTACTCTTGCAGCATATCTCATCCACATCGCTTCGGAGGTTATGACTGGTAGCCTCACGACGGACACACATCTTCGGAATGCGTTCAAGCTGGTGGTTGAACTAGGATACATCGACAAGATGCCTGAAGGATTCTATTCTCGCTTCTTGGTGCAGCGATTTGCCATGATTGACGTCATCATGTCTCTATTGCGGCGCCGAAAGCCCCTCGCACCCGGATCTTTCATCTTGTATCAGCAGCATGAGGAAGCTGACGTATATGGGCCATCCTTTCGCGAACTTACTGGCTGTCCTCAGCCTGTACTTTCTTTTTTGGCGAGGATATCGACATTGGCAACCGACGTTGAGTTGGAAAACGACGTACGGCTAGCTGAAGCGTATCAACTCGAAACGACTATGCGAGATTGGGGATCACGAAAGTACCCAATGCCACTGTGTATAGCTGCTCGATCAAAAAGCCCCCTGTCTGGCCATGGCACGGCCTCGCAAGATGACCATCTAAGTACCCTCAATGCATGCTTTTACTGGATGGCTCACCTTCTCCTTGCCCGGCGAGTATTTATGGACCCCACAGCGTCAAGTCGAGTTCAGCTTTACCGAAAACATCTTTTCGCTCTTATCGATAGACTTCCTGCAGGCTGCGGGCCGGACTCCTCACTGCCAATTCCATTCTACATGGCTGCGCGAGAGGCCATCGTGCCTTTGGATCGAGAGTGGGTGCGCCAAAAACACGCTGAGATGATAGCCATATATCCGGACCGTTCTAGGGAGCTTATGATGACTTTGACAGAAGATATCTGGAGTATGAGTGATGCAGAATATCATGACCTGGTGGTCAAAGGGCCTTGGGATCTTCCTTGGATGGATGACGATATGAATATCCGAATGAAGGACTCCCAAGCAATGCATTTTATAATCTAGAAAATAGCTATTTAATATGGAATCTAACCCGATAAAGACATCTCGCACTGGTGATAATAGTATTTTCGGAGTACTTATAAATTTTAGCGCCGGGTTCAATATCGTGGATAGGACTTGAGATTGGAATTTTACGGCCACCGTCAATGAATCTACTAGAGAAATTACTGTTAAAAGAGAAAGGAAGAAGAAAAGACTTGCCTATCAGACTCATACTCGTTCCTTCCTTATAAAATTTCCCATCCATGCGCCTCTTCCAATAGGCAATAGAGCAATCTAACCGCGCTCGGCAGATATTGACCACGAATTGCGGCGGGTTCTGGGTGGAGCACGGTACGATAACTTAAACCCAAAGTGGAAGTGCGTGTCGCAAGCTAAAAATGGACAAAACTTTGCAAGCGTATTCCACGAGTAGAAGGGGACGGGATCGTTCCCGGCTGTTGTTCCCGTCTGCGAACCGGTTCCACAGCCTGTATCATCGCGGTGGGATCTTAGATAATAGCAGGTAATCCTATGAATGGATCCGGATAAAGTTTTGAGTCACTTCAAGTTCACTAGTACGTAGATTATCACTTATACTAACTTGGAAATGCGAGCCGCAATCATTGCTGTGTTCAGATAGTAACCGGATTCGCTCCAGCCGCCCAGTGGTCGTGGATAAATAGTTTCCGTGTGACTCAGAATGTCTCAGCAGTAGCAACAAGTAACTTAGTACAACTGCCCAGGCCGACTCAGGATAATTTACACCATGGCTCCATCTGCAACCAGCCCTCAGTTACCTGCCAGCAAACTCAGCAGCACGCCTGTGCTGTCTGAAAAAACTGCCCGCCATGTAGAGACTTGGTCCAAGCACATCAGGGGAGGGTTCCCAACCCTGCCAGTTGCTGTTGAATCAGCCAAGGATCATACCATCACCGATGTAGATGGCAAGGAATATATCGATTTCATTGGCCAATTTGCCGTCATGAACTTTGGCTATTCTCATCCCAAGATAGCCAAGGCAGCTGCGGACCAGGTCTGCAAGATGCCTCTAAGCGGAACGGCTTACATCAGCCCATTGTACGTGGAATTCGCAGAGCGGATCACTAAAGTAAGTAACGACGGAATACCGGCTCAGCTTTGATGAGATGACAGATGCTAATCTCGATGTAGAAATTCGGTTTTGATTCAATTGCGACCATGCTGAGTGGATCTGAGGCAGTCGAATCCGCCGTCAAGATCGCACGCAAATGGGCTTATCTCAAGAAAGGAATACCGCAGGATCAGGCTCATATTCTCACGGTTGACCAATGCTATCATGGCCTGACCCTATCTACCATGCCTATGGCCACAGTTTCCCAGAAGCGTTTGTTCTACCATTCGTAAATTACAACTCCCTATGCTAAAACTCATTGAATGCAGATTTCGGACAACATCTTCCTAATATTGGACCATACGCCCCTACGAGCGGTAAGCTTGTCCCTTTTGGAGACATAGATGCTTTGAGAGAAGTATTTGAGCAGGATGGCGAGATAATTGCTGCATTTTTCGTGGAGCCAGTCCAAGGCTGGGCGGGGTTAGTACCAAACGAACAGCCAATTCGAGCACCCAATCGCTGACTGTTCTACCAGAACCGTTGTTCCTCCCAAGGGCTACTTGAAAGCTGCACAAGACCTATGCAGAGAGCATAATGTCCTCTTGGTTTGTGATGAGATCCAGGCTGGCTATGGACGAACTGGTAAAGACCTTTCCTTTCACCACGAACCAGAACTTGAGCCTGATATGGTGACCATGGCCAAGGGCATCACGGGAGGTTAGTCAAGTTCTATTTACTCATAATTATCATGGTTGGCTAATCTGCCATAGGATACTACCCCATGTCCGTCATTATGGGTAAGAAGCATGTCATGGATTTGTTAAACAAAAACGAAGTTCTTTCAACGTTTGGAGCTTCCCCTATTGCTCTCTCCGCTGCTCTAGCTACGCTGGATGTTCTGGAGGATGAGAAGATCTCGGAGCGTTCTGAACGTCTTGGAAGTCTCCTGGAGAAGACGATCGAGGAGCTCAGCCCACCACATGTAAAAGAGCTTCGGGGAATCGCGCTTTTCCAGTCTTTGGTTCTTGATCAGAGTGTACCGGGAGTAACTCCTCGAAGAGTCCAGGCTCTCGCTGCTCATCACGGTGTGCTTGTCGGTATAGGTGCGGATCGTTTAAGATTTAGCCCACCTTTGACAATTACAGAGGAGGATTTGGTCAAAGCTCTACATGTTATTGCTCAGTGCTTGGAGGAAGTTACGGGTTTGGGAGACTTTGCTGGAAGTGATTTTCTTAATTAGAAAGCTTAAAATGCAGATATGAGACCATATTACTGTATTGGTAGACAATCGTTATGCATAAGGAACATGTTACTCAAGCTTGCAAATTTGTTTAATATGAATGCTTGTGAACTCTTGTACAAATCCATAGATAAGCTGTATTATTTAACGGGAAGTTTAGAGAAAAGCAATGTTCTATCTTCTCGCAATCCTATTACTTTCAAAACCATTCACGACAGTGTCATTGCGTGCCATGCCAAGAGGAACAGATGGGAACTTCCGCCGAGCTTACGGGACCTCTAGACTATTAAGTACACCTTTTTTTCTATCAACTACATTCGAGTCCCAACTAGGTATGGAAAATATGTAAATATGCGACCCATATCTAGCACTTCATATCATTCTTCGTCACCCATCAAAACTATCACATGACTGTCAGAGTCCCAGTTTTCTCGACAAGATATTCTGCTACAGCAACATCTTTACCACTTTCCTTTCCGTAACCGGACTGCTTGATACCTCCAAAGGGACTCTCTGCGGCAGAGCCATTTCCTGTATTCTATAGTATGTCAGTTTCTCGGCGACAGTAACATTGAATTAGACTGCTTCTACTTACTAAGCCAATCATGCCTGCCTCTAGATTCTCAAACAACCTCCACAAACGGTCCGAGTTTTTGGTAAACACATAGCTCGCAAGGCCCAGGCTGGTGTCATTGGCCCACTTGACAGCCTGTTCCTCTGTTTCGAACTTGAAGAGGCCGCAAACTGGGCCAAAGGTTTCTTCTTTTGCCATCTGCATATCTTGTGTCATTCCAGTAAGAACCACTGGCTCCATAAACTGGCTGCTCTCTCCCGAGGAAGACAACACAAGAGGTTTTCCTGATCCAGTCCAGAGCTTGGCCCCGTTTTCAAGAGCATTCTTGACCTGTGATTCAGCCTTGCGAAGACCGGTAAGCGTAGTGACTGCTCCGAAATTGTTGGCGGGATCAGCGCCGTGACCTGTCTTGAACTTGCTGGTCTTCCCCGAGAAGACAGTGGCGAATTTCTCGTAGATGCCGGCTTGAATATAAACTCGGTTTGCCGTAATACATGCTTGGCCCGCATTCCTCCACTTCAATGCCATAATCTGGTCGATGGCTTGGTCAATGTCAGCATCGTCAAAGACAATAACAGGACAGTTTCCACCAAGCTCCAGTGTGCACTTTTTAAGGCCCTGAGCACAAAGACCAGCAACAATTTTGCCCACCCTGGTGCTGCCTGTGAAGGTTACCTTGGCTACTAAAGGATGAGTACATAAAGCCTCGGAAAGACCAGGGGTATTTTCCAAAGAGGTCGTCAGGACGTTGAACGTGCCTGCTGGGAATCCAGCTCTGGTGGCTAGATCCGCTAGGGCCAAGCAAGACAGAGGCGTTTCGGGTGACGGTTTGACAATCATAGAGCAGCCGGCAGCAAAGGCTGCGCTGGCCTTTCTCATAATCATGGCAATAGGGAAGTTCCATGGAACTAACGCAACGGTCACACCAATGGGTTGCTTGATCGTAAGCACTCTTCTTTCTGCACAGCTGGACGCCCCAATTGTGCCTTGGATCCGTTCAGCTTCGCCAGCAAACCACCAAGCGAAGCCTAGGGAATAGTCGATTTCTCCTCGTGCTTCAGCGAGAGGCTTTCCAGTTTCGTAGGTAACAAGCTTTGCAAGGTCTTCTTTAGACTCGCTAATCAAGCGATGCCATTCTAGTAGCAGCTGGGATTTTTTACGCGCAGTGTACCCTCTGTACTCAAGAAAGCTTCTGTAAGAAGATTGGACTGCGTTGTTGACATCTTCAGCTGAATTATCAGGGCAGGTAGCCCAAACAATACCGCTACCAGGATCATTGATGACAAAGGTCTTGCCAGACGCTGCTTGAATCCATTCTCCGTGGACGTATGATGCTTCGTGGAGAAGAGCCGGGGTGGAAAGACTGAAAGGTCGCTGCTTCATGTTGTAGCGTTGAATTGAAGGTCTGTGAAGATCAAGATGCATAGAAGGAGTGATAATATTTGTGGGATGGTCAGAGCTTATGTGTTATTTACGGTTGAGACCTGTGGCTGAGAACTTAAATCACCACAGAAAAGTAACTCAGACTGACGGTATAACTTGTGTTTATTGCTCAGTTAAATACCTGCTTGAAAAGCTTGAAACAGGCATGTCTTGGTAACATTTAGATATTCAGCACGTTCCACCGGCAAGCAGCCGGTTGTTTCACAAGTGCGAGTTCATCATCGAAGTAAAGATGCGTTTCGCACTTCCTAAATAGGTATAGTTCGCTAATATGAGGTTGCCGCACAAGGGACTTGGTGACATAGCCGTCACCGATCGTCCAGGGACTGATTGCAGGCACTTGAGCAATCACATAGCTGCAGGATGGATAGAGGAACTTATGCCGCTGACTATAGATTCAACATCTTTCCTTTGTTTCACAAAGCGGAAACGTGGCTAGATTCTGAAGGCGGGGATGACTCGACAATATATCACCAGACACATTTTATTCTTGACCAAGTCCGGATCGTCTTTTATTAATCGAACTTTCTATCTTAAAAATGATGCAATAGTTGTCCTTAAATTGTCTTGCCACCAGGCTTGTCTAACAGGGCACCTCTTCACTAGCTGAAGATCCACCCGCCGCAGCAGGACAGCCGCCAATGCAGCCACCACATCCACCGTTAATAATCTTGGGGCATGCGTCGCAAGAAGGCGCACCGTCTGCATAGAAGCAGTTGTAGCATTTTGCGCTGGCCATGGCGAACAGACCAAAGAAAAGACCGACAGCTGACAGCTTCATTGTATATGTGTGTTGAGTCTGGTTGTGTTGTCAGTACTAATCTAAACTGGGTGATATCTATTCTTCATGAACCTACCTTGGAAAGACGATTTAAATGTGAGCTGATAGAATTTGGAGAGTGGGAGAGTCTGGGTTATAGAGTCCTGTTGAATTAATGGTGAATTATAAAGGAAACTTGTCAGTAGATACGGCTGGGCTTTTATAGGCAGTTCTTCTGGTGCTATGCTACATGGGGGCCGGTCACACGTATCGTAATGCTAGAAAGAAGACATACGATCTTTCATTTCAATCATGTAAGTAGACCCACGTTATATGGAGATATGACCCGAACGTCTTGGCTCTTGTCCCTCGCGTTCCAATGAGTTTGTCACCGACATGATGGTCTTTGAAATGACTCCAACTCAACTTTATTATGGGGGCTCTACGATCCAGTATTGTTCCGGTTTCGTATCAATACGGGTCTGGTTCTATCTAATATACAGACAAACTTACCGACATTTCCTGGTTCGAGATGATGACTCGTATATGTCTCCATAGATCGACAGTGCAATACGCGTCGTAGTATCGCAAGTGGCCCAGCATGAGGTCCGTCTGAACTCTAATCAAGGCAACCATTCCGTTGGGATTCTTCAGTAAGAAGTTTGCATTGCAGCTGGGGCGTGTTGAATATTTATCATGGCGGACATAGCAGTATCTAGTCGTCTCTTGACTCGTTGTTTGGCTTAACTGCAATCCAAGCAACCAACTAGGACGATGCACTAATAAATGAGTAGGTTGACAAAGGTAAATCGCAACAATGCATTTACTTGACCGCCAGGGTGAGAGGGCCAATAGTTCAGGGGTCTAAAGCATATTTCAGAGGCTAGTTCCGCACTGTCCGTAGGTGTCGGGCCTGCAAAAGTAAATAGATAATTAATAAGAACAGTGGACAGTACCCGGACCAACAGAGTGGGAGCCGAATTGATTGCCATAGTTTCTCTATCGTAAGATTGTTCTATCTGAAACCATTGCCGAAATTGGCCCCTTCCCTTGGAACTAAATGAATGCGCGATTTATGTTATAGTTCCAGCAGAAGCGTTATGTTATTGGCGAACACTACGAGAGCTCAATGTGTCGCTCTTGGCGGTAGGAATGCTTTGTGCTGACTGCAGCATCAACATCTCAACTGTCTGCCCGGCCACTACTACTCAAGATACCATCTTCCTTTTAATCTTCACCGGTCTTGGTAATTTCGGTATTATCATACCTGCAGCAAATTGACTCTAGGTTGGTCTTCATGGAAGTTATTGATCTGATGGTCAAGATGGCCAAGGGAACCGTAGCTAGGTCTGCAAAGGACACTGAGGTCTCGTTTCCCAGATCCACATCCCAAAAGACAGAGGTGTAGCTAGTATGGACGTCTGCTCAGCTTATCTTAAGGTCCAATAGTTGAAGCGCATTGCCCTTGACCCAGTGGACCTCCAAGACCCATTCATTATCCTCTACTCTGCCGAAACTACCGGTGCACCAGTGACCAGAGTACATTGTACACACTGTCGATGGCGCTTGTAGCCAGGTAAGTATCAGCGATCACAAAGCTTACTTACACGGGTCAATAATCAGTTCTTAATACAAGGAGGCAAAGCTATTCTGGTCATTGAATGAGGTATCTAGACGCTCGGCGATTCCGTTTTAATCCATCCATAATACAAAACTGTCCGTTCAAATACAACCCTATTTTGCCGCTATCATACAATATAAACTGGGATGCGGCTCGCGTATGCATCGCTTTTGCTGATGTGGAGATCCATTTTGTGGAAATCGTGCAATTGTAACCAGCATAGCATGCGGAACATAAGCACGCACCAAGCCTCGTTGAGCTCTTTGTCCCCGAACCTTCCTCCGTGCTTGGGGCGAGTTGCACTCACGTCATCTTCCGAGACAAAAGAATCTTGTCTTGCCTTCATGCGCTTGCTTAGCAGGCCCTGTTTGCTGAGGTTCCGGACGACGTTTTGTCGAACGCGATCGAAATACATTTGAATCAGAAGAGTCTCTTTGTCTTCACCTGGTGCCGAATCAATGTCGTGAATGGTGATGGGTGCATCGTCAAATGCTTCGTCATTGTCGTCGTTCTTCGTGTTATCGTCGGCTTCGTTCTTCTCGTGTAGAATACCCATGACCTCTTGGATATGCATACGCACAACTTTCTTGATCATAGACAATCCCGGTTTCTTCATCCTGCCAAAGTACTCATCACACAATTCGACTCCGGATCGGAGATTGTTGAGGTGATTGACCAGGTTTGCACCATTGACCTCTTCGCCAAAAACATCTAGTGTTGATCCCTCGGTTCGAAGGAGCGGAAACCTTTCGTCTGCTTCTGCCCACTTGATGATTTTGCTTACTTGCTCGCTATCCTTCAAGTTCGTCTCATGAAGATGTCTTAAGCAGTTGATGTATTCCGTCATTAGAGCTGAGAGAGAAAAGGAGCTGGGATCCCAGTAGAAAACGGTCGGGTTTGGAAGCATACGGAAGACGGTGCCCTTTATATGAAGCATTTCTCCGACCATGCCAAGAATTTCGAATGGAACTGCTCAAGGTCAATTTTCTCTTCGATCAACCCAATAGAGGGCAACTTACCCGCAAACAGGTGAGTGTGGCGTGCTTGGTCAGGCTTCCGGAAATAGTTGACTGTATTGATATCACATCCAAGTACCACGAGCGTCTTTGCAATCTCAGCCAAACTTCCCAATTGAAGACTCTCAGCTCCCTTGGCCTCATCAGCATAAACCTTCTTCTCCTGGTTGAAGATCGTTGGGGCCATGCCGAAGCATAGCTGCTTGACGTTGTAGTCGGGGATCACCCGGTTCTTCTCGAACCAGGTTGGTCCTTGCTTCTGGAAGTTGAAGGTGATACCAAGACCGTCCGTATACGAGCCATATAAAACAAACCCGTTACCTTGACCGCGATACTGGTCGGTATTGAGGTCAAATTTCCTCCAATGAATGCCCAGCATTGCCGCAATTTCTACAAGATGCGATATAGTGGTTGTAGCATAAGGCTTTGCGAAGTCCTTGGGCATACTGTCCCACGTACGTCTCTTTCTCTGCATGCAGACGACTAGCGAGTGATGAGCATGAGGCTCTCCGGCGTCAATTGATGGGCGTGGACCAGCCGCCTTGACCCACTCAGCTGACTTTTTGCCCTGCCACTCGCGAGATTCCTTCTCCATTCTCACGATAGCCATGAGCAAACCATACCAGGTAGCTTTCTCATTATCAGCCGTGTGAATGATGCGCTGCGTGCTCTGCTTGTACTCGTTGTCGAATTCCTTGACAGTATCTGTGTATTTAAAGTTATCGTTACCGCCATCGAGGCGAATGATCTTTTTGCTTTCGTCCTTGGCCAGAGCATCATCACCCAGTGGTCCCCTAGTGTTGCTGGGCTTGGCGACGAAAATGACTGGAGCCTCGAACTGGACCTCGAAACGGAACTCGGACCAGATCATCCGGCGCCGAGCAAATTGTGCCCATTTCCCTATGACAGCTTCACTGCATGATGAGAAACCGGTCGCTGTGGCGAGATACTGCTGTAGCGCCTGGAGAATCGCAATGACAAAGGCCAAGACGGAGATGACCAGCGCAACGACGGCAATAATGAGCTCGGTATTGCCGTTACTGCTTCCCCCAGAGCTTGGGTCTGGTACAGCTGTTGAGGACATTTCAAGAGCCGGAGTACGTGTCTCGTGTCTTGTGTCTTGCGTCTTATTGAGGATGGTCCGGTCAAGGTGCTTGTGAGGTCTCAAGGACTTGGTTTTTCTTGATGCCCAGCGTGCTTACCCATAAAGCGATGGCTGGGGAATCTGACCGACGCGCTAAAAAAAGGGGCAACTGTGTCCAATTACAATGGGTTTGTTATGATGCACAGGGGTGGTGGTGGAGAAGTGCTAAATATAGACTGGCATCGGGCGCTTAACCTGTAGGGTAAGAAAACTGAAGGACCTCGAGCAGATAAACCTCAGGAATAAAAAGACTTAGACATATCGCGATAAGCTTAGAGAAATCTTGAATAAGTATCTGTACATCTTAGGCTAATATTTATATCTAAACAATAGACCCGTGCCTGTGCAAGCACTGGATCCCTACTTAAGCATTCTCGACAACGTGCACGGACTCGATGCTTTGCTTTCTGTCCCTGGACCGGAGGTCCTGTAAAGTCGAGTCAGTGCTACCGCCCTCAAAAAGACATCTAACCTCCTCGACAGTTAAGCCCTTGGTTTCGGGGAAGATGAAGTAGATTATGGGCAACTGGCATGCAACAATAGCGATGAAAACCAAATAGTATTTCCATGTGACTGTAATGCAAAGTCAGCAAGATTATTCAATCATAGAATATGCAGTAATGCATGTACTTACTGGCTTCAAGAGCGATCGGATTGACGTATTGGTTAAATAGTCCAAACCCAAAAGCGGACGCAAAACTAATAGAGACTCCTTTTGCACGCAAGTCGAAAGGCTGGATCTCAGCCGTGTAGAGGGCTGGCAAAGGGGAGTACGCAAAGTCGTATGCTCCATTGAAGAGGAAGAGGAAGAGAATCATGCAGTAGCCAGCAGATTTGTTGCCAGTGGCAAGAAATCGCTCATTACAGATTGCAACTGCAATCAAGGTAACGAGCATACCAATGCTTGATCCAAGGAATAGCTTGCGTCGTCCGACTTTGTCGACAAAGAGGGATGCCAAAATGACCATCAACCAGTTGAAGATTTGAAGGCCGCCGTTAATGCCAGCTTGCTGTGCAGAAGTCGAGATTCCAGCACTTTGAAGCACCGGGACGAAGTAATAGCTCACGATTCCATTGCCTGACCACTGTGCAAACAAGGCAACCATGAGAGTAATGAAGAGTCGCTTACGGTTGGGCCCCGTACGTACGTAGTCCAGCCAGCCAGCCGTCTGTTCAGATGCCTCGCCATTGATCATTTGACAGACCTCGGTGTACTCGAGAAGAGCCAGCTCATCATCTTCTATGCCATTAGCATGGTATGTGACGAAGAAGGTTTTGGCCTCTGCATTTCGACCCATCTTGACAAGCCAGCGAGGTGATTCTGGTACAAACATGATCAGGGATGCTTGGATGACGGCAGGCAGGATCTGCATAAGGGTGGGAATCCGCCAACTCCAGCTTGACAAGATATGCAGAGTGCCAAAAGTAGTCCATGCCGAAACTGCGACATTGTTGGTTCGTGTTTAACAGTTGAGGATTTAGGAGCATCACTTACCGATGGCGCCAAGAAAGAAGAAGCTGCCAAAGAGAGAACCAACAGTTCCTCTTTGTCTTGGATGAGCAAGTTCGGTTATGAGCACGGGGACTGCACACAAGCAGATAACTATACCAACGCCGAGCTAAATAAGAGATGAGTGATCCGAGAACTCCAAAGGTTTTGAGGATGCCTTACGACAAGTCTTGTACCAAGGTATGATGCCCATGATCGACAAAACGCCTGCCCTGTAGCTATGGAAGGTTAGGATCAGAAGCCATCAAGCTGTGAAGGATAGTAAATACCTGAACCGATGACCAGGATATCTCCCAGAATAACGACCTTTCTGCGGCCAAACTTATCCATCAAGTAGCTTGTAGGGAGGAAGCCGATTAATCCACCTAAAGACTGTGCGGCGATCATGAGTCCTTGCTGGTTTGCGTCGGGCAAGCCAAGGTCTTGCAGGTTGTTAGGAAGCATTCATCATCGATCGGTGGCAGGGAAACGAACCTTTGAGCCCTAAGTTCTGTTAGTAACTCTCAGCTGCGGAGATCTGCAGGATACATGACTTACACTGAGGGATAGCAAGCAGTCCACTAATCAGACTACCATCAAAACCAATCATGAAGGGGCTCAAAAATAACACTGCCAGCCAGAAATTCAGCGTGCGCAGACCAGGGTCGCGCCACCATAACTCATTGCAGTTATTTGCAGCCTCTAGGAGAGGTTGAGGCCCCGAATGTTTCGCTGGGGACAGATGAGGTGCCATTCTGAATAGTTGATTGTAGACAATGTAGATAGGCTGGTAAACGTTGAAGATATTAAGCTAGGCAGAGAGAATATTCAGTCCCCGTAGGAGTCTGGAATCGTGGGGTTGGAGTGGCAAAGTCCAAAGGTAAATAATGCAAGAGCCGCCATTTATGTTTCTCACGACTTGGCTTACTGGCAGATGAGGTACGCTTCGGAAATCTCTTCAATTGCCGTCAATTGCCTACCCCGGATCTAGAACTTCTTTAAATATGCGGGGATGGGTCTGTGCCTTCCTGCATAAGGTTACTTTGCGGGGAAGCATAATAACGGCTTGGGGATACCGGTCTAATTACTAGGGTTAGCCGATAGGCTACTCGGGGAATACGGCATTCTCTTACTTCATTTACCGCCATAATAGCCTACTCAATCGGCGAGAATGACTCGTGGCACATTTTCACCAAATGATGAACCCCCGCAAATCATCTTTTATCATCACAGTGACTCCATTGCCGCAATACAGACAGGCCTCATCGAAAATTGATGCAGGTTTGAACATTTTCTCAACTACTGTCATGTCATCATCGCGCTCGACGGCCATTGTCTCACACGGAAAGATTGATGCAGATCCTCTTGAAAGATATGGCAAAGCTGGAGAGGTATTGCTTCGAATCGGGTATGTCAGACTCTAGTTATACAACGCTTTCTTTTTCTGCCCCTTGTTTACCTACCGAGGTATCCATGTGACCCTTCGTCTGACACGTCGCTGACAATTGTCATTCATCTAGAAACGGTGGTGCAGGTGCCACTGGCTTGATCAAAGAACTCGCTCAAGACTACTTGGAGTCTCGACGCAAAGATGGCTTGATTGAGTGGATGTGTAACCACTCCCGCAACACGCAGCTGGCGCTACTAAATGGCTTCATTGACTTTGCCTTGACTTATGAACGCGACCAGGAAGCCCTAGCCCAGGCTGAGGGATGGTCATATACGGCTGGATGCGTATTCCACGACCACTTCTGCCTAGCTGGGCCCCTATCGGACCCTGCAGGACTGGCATCCGCAGAGTCGTTAACTGATGCCTTTGAGAAGATCGCTGTCTCGGGCTGCCTGTTCCACAGCCGCGCCGACCATTCTGCCACTATGTGGAAAGAACGCGAAATTTGGTCCTTGGCCGGCCGAAAGCCATGGGAAGACCAAGCATCAACATCCTCCTGGTACAAGACAAGCTTGCTATCGCCACCAGAAGCTCTCAAGGGGGCTGATGCCGCTGGCGCCTACTTCCTGACTGATCGGTCAACAGTCTTGCGACAAACTGGACTTGGCAACTTTTCCAATTCTACCGTCTTCTTCGAACCAACTCGGCCAAGGGATATTCTTATGAACAGTTGTTATGCTTCATTCGCACCAGAGATGGCAGAGGCGGATCCCTCGGTGACACACCACGTACGCGATTTCTTCTTGTACCTTGTGTCGCCCCGAGGTCAAGCGGTGATTCGTGACTATGGTATTGCACAAACAGGACTGCCACTATTCGCTCCTGTTGAAGATGGTGTTGCATTGACTCGTTTACAGGGAGGACGTCCAATTGGCGGCAAGTGGGTAAGGGACTCCGAGTTAATAAAGGCGAGATTATAAATGTAGATGGGTCATAACATACGTGCTGCCTAGAACACATTCCCTTATGCCTTTGACTTTTCATATTTAATTATTATGATTGCTGTGTCTGTTATTTTGTTTTCTTCGAACTTGCGAGGATATATGAAAAATGTCATAGAAAGCCAGCAGGTGAATGTTCTGCAAGATAGTCTTATCTTAAATGTTGCTACATGATCATCTGCTTTCATGAATACACAACCTAATCTTCTTACCAGCGCCCGAGTTATTTTTTAAATCTAGATTTACCTCATCTCATAGAACTATTCTACTCTGCAGCGCAAACAAGCTTTCATGTCCATCCTTCACTTGAGCTTGGGATATTCCAACCATGTTGCCTTGGTCTCTATGGACATGTCAACACCTTCCTTGATGTCCCTCGATGAAGATCCCAGTAAGACTTTGTAGTTACCAGCATCCACCGTCCACCTGTTCGCTGACGTATCAAAATACGCAAATGCTTCCATTGTCAATTGCACAGAACATGTCTTCTTTTCACCTGCGCCAAGTTCGACCTTGATGAAGTCGCACAGCCCTTTTTCAGGGAACTTGCCGGTTCCGTTGGACCGTGCGACATAGATTTGGATACTTTCTCTGCCTCCAACTTTGGATACATTTTGGACCATGAAAGAGAGAGTGGCAACAGGGGTGTTGGCGATAGACGATGTCGTCTTCAGAGGCTGAATTTGGACATCAGAGATAACAGATGTATGGTAGCTCAGGCCATGGCCAAAGGGAAACATGACCTCGCGATCAACCGCGTCATAGTGTTTGTACCCAACAAAAACACCTTCACCATACATTGTCTTGTTGCCCTCGTGACCCCAGTTGTAGAAGGCCGGGTTGTGCTGATACTTGTATGGGTACGTCACACTCAGTCTGCCAGACGGATTTCTGGCCCCAAAAATGACGTCTGCTATACCATTACCGAATTGGTTGCCTCCATAGTGACCCTGCAACAATACCTGACAATGATCAACCCATGGTAGCTCGACCGGGGTCCCTGATTGGAGGATAACCACGGTTCTGGGGTTCGCTGCCAATACTCTCTCGACAAGCTCGTCGCTTTTGCCAGGCAGCTTCATAGAATCGCGGTCGTAACCTTCGCATTCCCAATCCTGGTTCAAGCCAACAGCAACAATTGCCACATCAGCCTCTCGAGCTGCTCGCTCAGCCTCCTGTAGCATTGATTCTGCTTCTGTGACTGGTCGGCCACCGAGCTCTATCGCACCCCGACCCATGGGGATAACCTGGCCAGGGACTGGATGATGGTTGTTGAACCGGACCTCAAGGTCATAGACCCTGCCTGCTTGTGCCTTTAACAGGCCCCTTTCTTCGATAGTACCTGCACAGGCAAAAAGGCCGCTCGGTTTCTGGTCGACCGTATTATCAATCACCTTTTTCCCCTCGATGTACAAGTCGCCTTGACCGGCAGCGACAACTAACCCAAATTCCCAGTCACCAGTGACATCCGGCTCAAAGGCGGCAGAAAGCTTGATCCAGCATCTCTGGTTAACCTCAGGAGGAATATTGTCAATGGTGATGATCCGGGTTTCGTGGCAGTCAACGCTGTGGATGGGTTCAACGCTGTCATGCTCTGCATCCCAGGGGTCTTGGTTATAGAAGGTTACTCGCAGACCCTGAGACGAGCTTGAGGTTTGTGGCTTCAAGAACGGCAGTAAAGATGGGAGCAGCTTTGTTGCATACACTCCCTGGCTGAACGTCACCTTGTCAGCGCCAAGGTATGATTTCAAGCCTTCATAGATAGTCACAAGGCTAGTTGTGTGAGGCATCATGGCACTTCCGCCACCAGAGTAGGTGCTGGACTTGATATTTGGACCGATAAGAGCCACTTTTTGTAGATTCTTGGGCTCCAAAGGCAGTACCTGGTTGTCGTTCTTGAGGAGGACACAAACATCCGCCGCGACCTTTCTCAGGAATGCGGTTAACTCTGGTGTGTCAAGAGTCTCAGCGTCCTTGTCAATCCCGATCCCTGATTCAATGGCACGGTTGACCATACGCAAGACGTTGCGCGCGCTCTCGGTGATGGCTTCCTCTACGGCTCTGCCAGCACCGAGTGCCCGGTTCAGGGCTTGCTGCCGTAGAAGTGCTGGCCCAGGCATCTCAATATCAAGGCCAGCATTGATGGATTCATGGATGCTGGTCACGGCAAAGTAATCCGACATGGTGACACCGTCCCAACCCCACTCCTTGCGGAGGATATCTTGCAAGAGGTGCTTGTTTTCTGTCGCAAACGATCCGTTGACCGCATTATATGCCACCATCAGGGAATGAGGGTTAGCCTCCCGAATCATGATCTCGAAAGGCTTCAAATACACCTCGCGAAGAGCTCGTTCGCTAACGATAACGTCGACCTTGGTTCGGCCATTTTCCTGATCGTTGCAAACAAAATGCTTGCAACCCGCAGACACGCCTTGCGATTGTAGCCCCTTGACGTACTCGGCGCCCAAAAGACCACTAAGGAAGGGGTCCTCGCTGAATGATTCAAACCCACGCCCGCCCAGAGGGTTTCTCAAGATATTTACAGTCGGGCCATAGAGATTGTGAACACCCTTTGCTCTTGAATCCATGCCTAACCATGTGGCAATTTCTCGCACAAGCTCCTTGTCAAAGGTCGAGCCAATGCCGGTAAGACAAGGGAAGCAAGTTCCGGCCATGGGATTGAAGATGGTGATACCACGGCATCCGTTGGGTCCGTCAGAGCTTCGAAAGCGAGGGACTCCAAGGCGAGGGATCGGAGTTGAGTGCCAAAAGTCTTGACCACCGAGCAGTGAAACCTTTTCAGCTAATGTCGCTTCAGCCAGTATGGCTTCGATATCGAGAGGTTTATATTTAGACATTGTGCAGTTAGGCGTGAGGCAGAGAGAATGATAAAATAGTGAATGAGGGAAGACTCAACAACTCGGGTCAGAAATGAGCAAGAGAATGGGGAATATAAGAGCGAGATGGACCAGACTGTCTCGCTGTTCAGGGTCTCGGCGATGTCATTTACAGGGCCCGCCTCGGTGCACGCACTGGCGGAGATAAGAGGGGGAAGCTAAAATGCTAGCAAGGTTCGGCGAACGGACACCAATCATGATGGCCTGTCAATAACCGACCCGAGCAACGACGGCTTTTATCTTGCTAATATTGGATAGCCGGCGCATTACCGCTGTCTGTCTGATCAACGGCTGGATTAGGCTAAGAGACTACCCCATGGTCATCTATGTTTGTTTCTTTTTTCGCCTTTTGCTCTCCTGCACGCGATACAACCCACGCACTTAATTGTAACAAGATGGATCTTGAAGCGCCATTGTATCGCGACTTGCCCGAGGGAACAAAGGGATACCCATGCTCGTGGTACTTCTTTAATTCTCTCCCATCAAAGGGCAATGCCAAAGACCAGCTAGGCACGGTACTGACTCGCTCTTATCTCCTATTTTTTACCCCAAGCCGAATCTGACCATTGCACCACAACAATTAGTTGAATTTTCTTACCCCGCAACGCCGTAAACAGGCAATCAAGGATGAAGTGCAGAGAGGCCTGTCCATCTCGCTGGAGTACGTCCTTACACCTCGCTTCTTGTTATATGTTATCGCCCATCTCGGATTGACAATTACACGTGAAGCCTTCCCATCCATTACTTTGGCGACGACATATCAGCATTTGGTGGACGTCCCCGCCCTGTCCACAAGATCAAACAGGTGGCCCCTATCTCCTTCGAAGACCATCTAGACTTCAATACTCAGAGTGCTAGTCAGTGGGACGGGTTCCGACATTTTGCGCTTCGAACTTCGGAGCAGTATTACAACGGCTACAAAGCTGCTGACTTTGCTACGGGCGATGAGCTCGGCATCAATCGTATGGACTAATTGAACCCTTGAATCCCCAGAGAACACACCAGCTGACGCGGAGTTCGCTTATGCAGACTGGGTTGAGGCTGGCGGCATTTTTGGCCGCGGTGTCTTGATTGACTTTCATGCATGGGTCACCAGTCGTGGAGAAACAACCGATGTCAATGGGGGCAGGAAGATCACCCTCGATGATATCAAGGCAACGCTCGACTTCCAGAAGACTCAGATTCGCCCTGGCGATATCCTCATTTTTCGAACTGGTTGGCTGTCATGGTACCAACATACCTCGCCCCAAGAGCGACATAATGAGCTCTGCATAACCCATGAACCTGGCACACATCATTTCATCGGTGTTGCTCAGGAGAAGAGCTTTGTAGAATGGGTATGGGATAATCAGATTGCTGCTGTAGCGGGTGACCAGGTAGCGTTTGAGGCAACACCTCCTTCTGGTGAATTTGGTTGGCTTCACGAACACTTGATCGCGGCTCTTGGATGTCCCCTTGGGGAACTATGGGACACAGAGAAGCTTGCCGAGGAATGTAAAAACCAGCAGCGCTATACCTTTCTGTTGTCGTCGATGCCCTTGCGGGTGAATGGAGGTGTGGCCACTCCAGCAAATGCCGTCGCTACGTTCTAGGTTGATTTATTATAAATTCGCCTTTACGGTCATATTCATTCCTATTATTATTTGACTTAACAATCTCTGTCTGCCTATAGCTGCTTGGCGTAGGACTTTGGAGTGCTAGAGCTGACCGCGCTGCTTACCTTGAATGGCGAGGGCCGGCTAAATATTCTAACGTTAGGGCGGGGTAACGTAAGATGCCGATTCAGTAGCCGTAAGCAATTACCGACCACTATGAATATTAATAAAACGGTAATAGTTTTGATAGTCTACTAATTTTATTAATTCATCTGTTGTAACTTTCTGGCCTACACCGACAATCTCACCATAGTTGTTACTAAAGCAGCAGTCACGGCGGCTACAATTGTTCATTTGACAAAGAGATGTCTGACCTGGAAAAATTAGCAGCGCGAGTGGAGGCACTTGAGAAGGAGACCCGTCGCCTACGGGATGAGCGAGAGATTAATCAGCTTATGGGACGGTATGTTGCTTCTAACATTGCGTATAGCTTCAAGTCGTTTAATGCTTACTATCTTATCCGGTTGCTAGCCATGTGTTGAACCATACTCCTAAAAATATGGCAAAGTCACTCTCCTTCTTTGCCTTAGACGAGCCTGACGTTTCTGTCGAGATTGGTGATCGTGGCGTTTATCGAGGAAGACAAGCCATTGAGAGGTTGTTTTGTGATCAATTCGGTACCTCTGTCCTTCGTGGCAACCTACTCTTTCCATTTTTGACAACGGGCATGGTTGAAGTTGCTGAAGACGGAAAAACAGCTAAAGGCACTTGGAGATCGCCCAGCGTGCAGGCTGTGGTTCCCAACGGTGGTGACGAGCCTCGTCCGGTATGGTTATTTGGAGCCTATGCAGGTATACTCTCATGAAGTGTCTTTTGTTTTTTTTTTGCCCTGTTGTACAAGAGGAAACTAACAACCACTATTTAGTCGATTTTATAAAGAAAGGAGACCAGTGGAAGCTGTGGCACTTCCACTGGTTCCGAACCATCAAGGCAAGTCAGTAGAAAAAACAGCCTTCACTTGTGATAATAACAGATCCTCTAGTGTTCATATGAGCAAGGTTGGGTTAAAGACCAGTCCTGGGCTTTTGGCGGAGCCCTTCCGAAGTAAGTGACTTTACCTCGAATCTGGTTAAACAATCAATCTTACAATACACCAGTTCACCCGATCTTGAAGATACTACATATCACAATCCTTATACTCAGGACAGTATCCAGGATTCTATCCCACCTTGCCCCGCACCTTTTAAGACGTTCGACAGCCCAGAATGGAAGATTACCGACCAGACTGAAGTTTGGAAATATTAATGCTAGATAACAAGAGAGCTGGTTATATAAAGGCATATATATTAAGAAATTTTTCAATGCTGAACCTTCTCACGAGATATATATTAGTTTCGATTGAAACAATCTGTAGAATTCACTGTTGATCCAACCTAGAAATGAAGCGGCGGGAACAAATTACTATTCGATGATGTACATTGCTGAGTCTTCAACAAGGGACGGCCCCCTTGCAGTGGGGTAGACTGTCAATGCCACAGAACTCTTTCAGAACTCTTTTATAGTCCATCTGGTAGTACACATCGCAATGCCTTTCACAAACCTATGCTGAAGAGAAATGGAACTCCAGGTTCAACCGAAACACGTACAAGTGACGCTTTCAGAGATGAGACATCATATAACGGAGTGGCTAACTATGACGCAAAGCATCTACCGAAAACGAGCCATAACGCATTCGTCATCATATAGAATTATACAGGTAACAAGCAACCGTATAACCCTGTAAACAATTGCAGATGAGTAATAGAACTAACACAACTGAGGGCAGACTAGGCCTGAGCATAAATATGGCTTAAATATAGGTATTCCTCATTCTGTGTTAAACTACTCCCCTCACTTGGCCCCCGAAGCGACGGAAACCTTGAGCGCCCTTGCTGCGCCCCACTTGGTTGACTTGCGATCCTATACAAGGACGAGTAGAGGTCAGAATGCTATTCAGCATGTTTGACGGTATTTATCTCGCAATGAGCCACTTCAGCCTTATCTCCAGCAGGGCCCATGTACCCTTCAAGAACATGGTCAACTATTTGGTCCCCAAACAAAACATCAACCTCTTCGAGGGTAAGCTTAGAGGTTCTGTTGCGCACATTAGACATGTCAAGCTCGAGCAGGACTTTTGATCTGTAAATGGGAAATATGACTTACTCTGGGAAAAACAGGTAAAAGAATACCGCGCCCACAAGATCAAAACATACAAATACGTAGAAGAACTTGAACCCGATAGCGGACAATGCGATAGGTGATACCTCAGCTATGACCAAACCCATAATGGCATTTACCGAAACGGAGACTGAATTGGCTTTCGCTCGGATCGTCATTGGACACATTTCAGGAGGAATCAACCATGCAAGCATGCTAGAAATCGTTAATCGAGTGATCGACGGTGGATCGGAAGGATATGGCACAAACCCAACTGCAACGAAGAACAAGTTGAAGACATAGAACATGGATATCTGAGCGTTCAGCGCATTCTTATTCACATTGCTTTTCCCTGCATAAACCGCTGACAGAACAGATTGGACGAGAAGAGCAGCTGCCATCATGAGTTCGGCAATGATCAGAGCACGCACTCTCTGAACCTTATCGATGATGAGAATCCAGAATATCGCAAACACCAAGCCCATGGCTCCGTAGACAAGATTGAGTGCAAGAGATTCATAAGTGCCAAATCCAAGTTGCTGATAAATGGAAGCTTCATGCAGATGTCAGTCCCAGTAGTAATGGCATGCTATACGACAAGAGTGCTGCTTACCCGCATAGTATTGCACGCAGTTGATGCCTGTAAGTTGTGCAAAAGCTTGTAGGGCACAAACAAGCATAACTCGTCGACGCCAGCTTGGTTTTCGTGCAATTTCAGCCCACGTAGGTATGAAAGCCTCTTGTTCCGCCTGCAACTGCTGCTTAATCTCCAGGAACTCGCCCTCGATAAACGTATCACTCTCCACACCTCGATGCAATCTTTGGAGAATCTGCCTTGCCTCGTCGTCTCTGCCCTTAGTCACAAGCCAGCGTGGAGATTCTGGTAAGATAAATGTCAAAAAGACGAGGATCACAACTGGAATTGCTTGCACAGCCAAGGGGCCCCTCCTGTACGATTTATGCATTAGTGACAATCGATAAAGGGCGAGGATGGGATGATTTCGGTGCTTACCACTGAACAGTGTCTTTGTAGTGTATGCCAAAGGCATAGCCAGCCGCTGTAGCCACGAAAATGCCGACGTTGATCATGAACTGACATCAACGCAGATTAGCTCTGTACATTGATCTATTCTTTTGTGGCCTACCATTTGCAAGCCACCCAGGGCTCCACGAATATGAGGAGGAGCCACCTCAGAGGCGTATACCGGAAATACTGCAAGAAGCATGAGTGCACCAACTCCATTGATCAGTCGGCCAACAATGAGCATGGAAATCTAATGCCGCACCCAAAAAGGGCGGATCGGTTAGCACAGGTGATTGTAAAAAATTAACCAGGTTGAACATACATGCATGGCTCCAGCTTGGAGAGCACAGCCAACAATCGTGATCAAAGCTCCTATCAGGAGGCCACGAACACGACCATATCGATCTGCCAAAAATGCGCAGCCAAAGGCGCCAATGGCACCACCTGCGCTGAAGGCTGCAACAACGCCACCAATTTCGGACGCTGTGGGATAGTTGAAGAAACTATTGAAAGTCGGCTGCACCAGTCTATCTGATGTAAGTAACTGTCTGCAACTTCTCATCCAAGGTGTTCATACGTGCTGGATATCATGCCGACATCGAGACCCAGACCAAGAGCTGTGAGGGGAAGATTAGAAAGTTACCAGGGCGCAGGTTGTGTAATCCTTACCAGCTAGTGATGCCCCAATCACATTGATCACGGAAACGAAAGAGAACATTGGGAGAAATTATCTTGGGTTGATGTTTGCTGAGCGAGCTGAGTTGAAAGTCTTGCTTACTTTCTTGCTCCTCTCGGAGGAAATAGTGTTGACTATAAAGCCATCAACCCCATGGGGAAGCGCTTCCCCGGACTCGGGGTTAAGTTTAATCTTCCCCAGCCCTCACCAGTGCAGTAGCCGATCATCAATTGCCGGCCCTAGGCCGAGCTGGCACCGTTCAACCTCATGCGGGGCTCAATTCCTTTCATCGTGTCCCGGCAGGCCGAGTCGGTAGTCAATGGTGTCGAAGGGACCCCAAATGCATCAATAACCATACTGGGGTATCTGCTATGCTTCTATCTGCTTTCACTCACCGCCGCGCGCGCGTGCGGCCGCAAGAAAGTGTTCATCTTCACGCCTTAGGTCTGTTTCTTTGTCCCTCATTCTGCAATGTCTACATACGTGAAAATTCAAGAATATTTCTTGTTTAGTGGCGGACTTTGGTTGAAGTATGCATATGATTTAATTCTTAAGTCTCATCAATTACACTAAACAGGATTAACCTGAACTAAGGTTATAAAACTCCTTGACAATATAGCGATGGCTATACTTATGTTTTACTTTTACCCCATTTCAACCTATGCCGCTACTCAAAAAATGATATCGTTTCCATTCCATGCATCGTTAAAGCAATTATAAGCCAGGTCTTGTATCCCGAAACCCTGTTCTGATACAAGCTCTGGTGTCATCAAATATCCATCCGTTGTGCTTCCAGATAGATCGTCTGAGATAAACTGCCCTATAGAACCCAGGTCCTTCCAAGAAAAGCCGTTCAAAGGGTCCAAGTTTATTGCATTTGCAGGCGATTCCTCCTCAGTTTCTCCTTGAACGCCGCGGGCCGGCAAAGGTGAGTGTTGGGGTGCCAGGTTTTCAGTGGAAGTGATGTTCTTCTGCTTACTGCCAAAAGACTTTCGCCACAAAAGACGAAGGGATCGCGCATAACGGTGGCCCAAGCTCCGTGGATTGGTAGACGTCTTTTGTAGCCGAAGTACGGTCTCGTAGACACTACGGCGTACGCGGCTGGCATCTGCGGCCTTGATCGCTCCAGCTAAGATAGCCTAAATTTTCAGTACAATTTGATCAGCTTCACTAGTATGAATGGTGACGCCAGAATGGTGAAGCGTTTAGTATTTCTCTTTAGTCTTCGTACCTTGAACAAGAATACTGCCGCATAGATTGCGTAGAGATAGTATTTCAGTGGCATGTATCTGAGCCCGGTCTCAGGGTCGATGAAACCGTTCAACATCCCAAGCAGAGAATTAGCTGCATCGATTGACTCGTAGATGAACCTAGCATCCGGCACTGCAGCAAGGTCGCCGAATAGGGTCTCATTCAGTTGAGACTTCGATGGCTTTCGGCTTGTCCTTCGAACAGCTCGGTTCAAGTTCGCCTGAAACGCAAAGGAATTGATGTATAGGCGCAAGAAGTCGTAGGATAAGATCAAAGAAGCTTTGGATAGGGGTGTGACTACATATAGAAGTTAGCATCTTCCACATTTCCACCTATATCTGTAACTTGTGACCAACATGTCATGCTGCCCCACTGGAGCTTCCACGTTCGAAGGACGGCAGAAAAGTCATCCTAATCAAGTCAACACCACTTCGGCCGCTTGTTCATCTCACTCACTATATAGCGCACATATTCCCCGCCTTTGTAAAGATGTTCCCTATGCGTCGTCGACGAATAAAGAATGTCATGGGCGTTGCTAAACTGTTGAGTAAGCTCGAGATGAGCTTGAAAGAATAACGCCATATCATCACTTCCGAGGGTTTGTGACTGCAAAGAAGGAAAGTCTGCCGCTCGTAGATGATTGCAAGGGCCCGGCCCACGAGACCAGAACCCTTTGCCTAGACGGAGAGATACCTGCCGATCACTCATATAACATGCTACACGGCAATCACAGATCGTTAGACCTAGCGGCATAGATAAAGGGAAAGGTAATGGACCTCATACCTGCCCAGGCAATACGCTTCCTGCAAGTATGCTCCGAGGGTGTCTCCTGACCTCGATATAGGCTACTTTGTTCTAATCCCTGCAGATAACCGAGTCGAATTGCCATACCCACCAACATCCATGCTCCTTGATCCTCTTTGCCACACCCAATGGTATAGTTATGGTGCAGTGGCTGAGGAGCCCATTCAGCAAGTATCAATAGTGCTTCCACAGCACCTACAGTAGTTGAGCCAGAATATGTAAGCTTCGAGATCAATGTTTCCATATGCGCAGAGCAGGCTTCGTAGGCGGTGGACCAGGCTGAGTCATCTTTACACGCCACCGTCAAGATAGCTGTAACCAAGTGCTCTTCTTTCTTAATCCATTCCAAAATGTTGGTGTCACCGAAAACAGCCGCGTTGGCAATCGGGAAAAAGGGATGGTAACGCTCGTGGTATCTATTAGCAGGCGATCAGTATAAGCCGTTGAGGAAGACTGGGTATATGTGCTGACTGTCGAAGTAGGTGCGCGACGTCTGATAATGCCAGAGCGTTACTCGATAAAGGATAATAATTTTGCCTTACGACTGCGCAGGCTGGTGGATTGATACCGCCGTTTCTTGATGGACATGAGGAAGAGCCATGCGCATCAGTCTCAAGATCAGCTACCTGGGCAAGTAGATCTAAGGCATCTGAAGGGTTTAGTAAATCTGAAGATGTAATGCGCCCCCCGAGCTCATTAGCATCCTGGCTCAACTCTGGCTGTAAGCCGCCACCAGAGGGCGTGTTTTGTGGATACCATTCTGCGGGCGATTGTGTGTCTGCATCATCTTCACTATACACTACGTCGTCAGAAAGTGACTGACCTCCTTCGCTGCGGTTGGATGTCTGCCTCCTTATAGAATCGTTGATGCCCTGTCGAGAATTGGAATCCGGGATAGTTGATTGCTGTACATTCAGAGGAGGCTGAGAGTTTGTTACTCCCCTGGTACGACGACCGCCACGCCTAGAAGTTGCTAAGACGCATTCCTGATTTAGCTGGGCACACCTAAGGCATGGCGGCTTTCCTGGCAAACCATGAGAATCTCTGTTTTTCGGTTGGTAGTCAGTAAAAAAAGGTAGACAGCTGTTTTTGGATGATTATGGTCGACCCACAGATCGCATTTACTCTTCCTCGCGCGGCATAGCACACATGCGCGAGATATACGTCGCTCTTTGACTGAGCCTGTAACCTTCTCGGGCAACATTTACTGCAGCATGTGCCTCAGCAACTTGATAGCATGCATATCGGCGATCGCCTGTTCAAACGCCGGCTGGTTCTTGCGCCAGGCTTTTATTAAACTCATGCGCATTATGCCTGACAAAATTGAGTTGCCGACCGAGGTTGGACTGAATGTGGAGAACACTTAGAACTAGTATATATGTGTTTCTTTCCATATCTTTTGCCTGTTGGGGAACCTTTTGCTACTTACCCCGCAACTTCTGTTGCATGGGTCGGTTAAGGTTAACTACTTACTGCTACCGGCTATAACAATCGGCATATTTCCATTTATTTATTCCCAATAAGCGAGACTAAGATAATTATGGGATTTGTATTATTAGAATTCTGTATATCTTAAGGTTTAAAGTTATCTTGTTGCCGTCGGCGGTAAACTGGAGGATATTATATAGTCTCAACTTGGATTCTTGCTTTACTCTTTTCTATCAACGCAGGTACCTGTATTTTGGGACTCCGGATAACATCTCAGCTCCCTTGATCCTTACAGTAACAACTTCGCCAGGCATAAGATCTATACAGTTGTCTTCCAAGGAGATACCGCGCAGCTCTTCAAAGACTAAGCCTTTGGTAGGTTTGTTGGCTGTGAGCTGATACCCGTCTGGCCAAACCTGAACCTCAACACCTCTATCCGAGAAGTCAAGATACTTGAGAGGTTGAGGCCAATCGACGTCTTGGGAGACACAAATGTCACCCTGAAGAACACTGACAGATATGACATGTGGCTCATCCTTTGCATTGTCAATCTGTCCAGCGAGGATGTCAGTCGTACCATTCGGGACCAGAACTGTGTTGGCCTTCACGATTTTATCCCGGATATCCCTGCCAGTCTTGATCGAAATGAAGCGAATTTCAACAGTGACAGTTACCTCCTCCTGCTTACTGCTCGCAACCCAAACCTCAAATGTAGAAGTCTTTGCTGGCCTGGCATGAACAACACTCCAGTCGTGATGTTGTCGTTGGACTCCCGCAGCGATGGGCTTGAGGGCTCGACGAATAGAATAGTAGGCCGGCTTCTTACTGAGGAAGTAGTCGACGATGGACCATGAGATTGTGGGCCAGCAATCGTTCATCTGCCAGACGAGAACACCGCCACATCGGCGATCATCGCCCCATTGGCGACGCCAGCTGCGGTACGCAAAAGTCATGGCTTCGCTCTGGCAAAGCTGCGTCAAGTATATGTGAGACTGATGAGGGGTCAGTAAGAGCGAGCTCTGCTTCTGAAGAGGGAGGAAACATACCTCTAGATCTGGAAGAGGACGAAAGTTCTCCGCCACATAAGTAGCAATTCGTCGTTCGTGGCCATCTGCCTTGTTATGGAAGTCCATCATCTGAGACTGCGGAAAACGGTTGCACTCTTCGGTAATGCAGTGTTCGATCGTCGACAAGGCTGGGAAAGCTTCCATACCGAACTCGCTGTTGAACCTGCCACCCAGCCTGTCAAAGACCTGGTATTTCTCCTGTGTACCATGCCAAACTGTGAAGATGTCAGTGAATAAGTGGAAGTAGGATGAAACTAGTCACTTACCGTTCCATTGGTGGATATCTCCGGTAGTCTTGTCTGTAGTGTCTCTGCCTCCGGAGAACGGTGATCCAGGCCAATATGTCATCCCTGGAGATACCTCACTGACAACCTCTGGTAAGAGATACTCGTAGTAGTACCGAGCAGGAAAAGAAGACTTGAGCCAAGAAGAAGGATCCTTGTCGTCTGGATTGTACTCAAGACCTGCTTGCTCTTGAACCTGGTAATCCTCATTGTTGCCGGCGTATATCACGACAGAAGGGTGGTGATGCAGTCTTCTGACGTTCTGCACTGCCTCATCGCGAATCGATCTGATGAGTTCTGGCCCTACAGGATAGTTTCCGCAGCCAAACATGAAATCCTGCCACACTAGAATGCCCATGTCATCGCAGCAGTCATAGAAAGCATCATCTTCGTAGATGCCACCGCCCCAAACTCTGAATGCAATTATGTCAGTGATTCTGTACCAAGAGCAAAGACTCATCGATGACCCCTCACCTCGTCATGATCTGATTGCCTTCTATCATAAGCTTCAACCAGTCCCGGTACTTGGGAGCCGTGATTCGAGGTAGAAAGTTGTCGGCCGGAATCCAGCACGAGCCACCGCAGAAGATGTCGATATTGTTGATTCTGAAAAAGAACGATTTGCCATGAGAGTCTCCTTTTTGAACAAGTTCGCTTCTCCGGAAGCCAGTCTTCTTGGTCTTTGCATCAAGCTTCTGACTGTCTTTGACGATACTGACACTCACGGTGTACTGAGACTGGTGACCATATCCAGCAGGATACCACAGTTTGGGGTGATCTAGTCATCGATTGTTAGTATGCTACTCTTAGAGCCAAGTATATGGCTGAGTACCTATAGTAAAAGAGATAACCAGAGGACCACCGGAAGACTTTGCTGCTGCTGTATCGTAAACGACATTGTCTTGAAAGTGGATAGAGACATTTGCTGTGTCATAATGCCCTTCAACATCGACTTCAATCGTGCCCTGAACCTTTTCGAGGTCTGGAGAAACACTGTAATTGAGGAGGAAGTCATTTATGTGGGCAGATGACACTTCAAGCCAGACTGGTTTCCATGGACCGGCTGTGTTAAGCACGGGACCCCAATCCCATCCCTGCGTGTTTGTTTAGCAAAAGGTCTCTTGCCTTCCACTCATTGTGCATACCCAGTGATATTGAGCTTTTCTCACAACCAAGCGTCCAGCCTCTCCATTGAAGAGCTCCCATCGATGATCAGGATATTGCTTTGTGATCTCCCTAGCCTTGAGTAGTGCGCTGTCAAAGTCGATGCTCAACACATTGGTCCCCTCGTTGGAAAGCTTGTTAGTGATATCCACACGGTGGCTGAGGAACATATTGTCGCTCTCGAGGATGACGATATCGTTGAGCTTGACTTGAGCAAAGGTATCGAGACCCTCGAAGATAAGATACACAGATCTACTATTGGCAGACGGCGAGTCAAAAGTAGTGCGGTAAGTCCAAGCCGTCTCTCCAACCCACTCAACTTCGAGCTCATTCATATCGAGAAATGGGTCAGGGATGCTAGATAGGTCATTGATTAGCACCTGGGAAGTGAAGAACGTATACTAACATTCCGTTTTCAATCAAGTCAATGTGGGCAACCGTTGGCACTCTAGCCACGGGTTTCCAAGCATCATGGCCATCTGTTGCTTTCTTGAATGACCATCCCTTCTCAAGCAGAGTTCTTTGTGCGATTGGAGGCATCATGTTCAGGGCAGTAAAAACTTGGCTAGATTCGTTGGTTGATAGAGACCAGTGCAAAAGATGTAAAAATAATCTCTAGTATTCGGATCGTGACAACGAAGCTGGACGCCGGGAACAATGATGCCTTTTGATGACTTTATTTATGAGCTACTTATAATACATTGCATGTTTGGCTTTAGTTGTGGATATGATCGCATCTGACCGGTGCTACCAATCTCCGTGCTAGTTTCCGAATTTCGACCCGGAACATGGCCATTTATGAGCCGCGGAACAACCTCACCCGTCGCTGTTTCAGGCCTTGGGGACCGTCTAGGTACTCACCCATACCCCACAGCACATCTACCCAACAGTCAGCACTATCGTATTTAGTCACCCCACTCTCAGAGTTCCAAAATAGGCTAAGATTACCCTCCCTTTTGCCCCACAAACCCTCTCCCGCTCTTCCAATTTCTGGCTATATGCTCATGGCTTGGCCTTTATAATCTGAATCAATATGAATATTACATACCCCTCTCTCTTAGGGAATTCTTTCCGGATCTTGGACGTAACCTTCAACAGAGAGGATTCTGAACCCATCTGCAACTTCAGGGTGGTGCCTCTAGAAAACCCTCCAGAATACACCGCTATTTCCTACTGCTGGGACAATTCAACAGACATAGCGAGGATTAAGTTCCAAAATGGCGACTCCCTACCTCTTAGCCAGACGCTTCTTGATCTTTTTAAGTCTTTGAAGAAGAAATCCCCAAACTTCACTGTATGGATCGATGCTATTTGCATCAACCAGGCAGACACAACAGAGAAGGAACTCCAGGTTCCCCTCATGGGAAAGATTTACTCTCGCTCTACGGAAGTCTTGGTATGGTTGGGTAAAAGTGATAATGTCACTAAGAATGCATTCCGTTTTATGAAACGAGAAGAAAAGGACCTTGAGACTAGACCAGAGCCGTTGGTCAGATCAAGTTCTTTCTATAATAAAATTCGGAGTTTGTACGGCAAGGTCTCGGGGCCCTATCGGCAGGAAAGCGACCAGTCTGGCCTAGAGAATATGCTTCTCCTCCTCCAACGCCCGTGGTTTCAAAGGGTGTGGGTTATTCAGGAAGTTGCTTCCGGGAGGAGTGTCCAGGTGGTTTGTGGGGATGATAGCGTAGATCTTGGCCGCTTTTCAGATGGTGTTTCTGCTATTTGGAACTCATTTATTGGCTTGGGCCGCTATTCATACGATCATCCAGCCATCCTTGGATTCTGGTGTGTGACCAGGATGCTGAGTATACGAGAAGAATACCAGAAGAAGGTTAATGAGGGAGAAAGTGGAGTATCCTATGAGACTCTTCTTCAGGCTGCATATCATTGCCAGGCCACAAGGACTTGCGATAAAGTCTTTGCTTTTCACGGTATTGCAGACAGCCGACCAGTACCGAAAGCGAATTACAGAATCACTGAAGAGCAAGTCTTTGTCGAAACAGCCGAAGCACTCCTTTGTCATGGAGAATCCCTTGATCTTCTAACCCTTTCCTGGATGGGGTATATGCGGCAACATTCCAGCATACCGACTTGGGCCCCTGACCTTCGATGCCATGCCTACGATGAGCCACTTGTTCTTTGTAATAGTGCAGGCTGGGATGCAGGCGGACGCTTGATTACATCACCAAAGATCGATCCTGAATCATCACGTCGGCTTCGACTTCAGGTCAAGCTGATCGATAAAATAGACGTTGTCTGCCCTGAGTTCGCCTCTTGCATTGTAAAGCAGCAGCGAGCAGCAGTCAACTCTATGTTGGCCCTAAGATCACGATTAGCGGGCGACCTTTCCAGGGAAGCGTGGATGAACAAATTAGCTGAGTCTCTGATTATGGGTCTCGATATCGACGACAACCCACTAAGAGTTGGTATGCCAGGATGGGATCAACACCGTCGACATTTTGATGACTGGCTCCAGTGGGTACAGTCAAGCCCGCGACAAAAGGATCTTCACAAAATTGAGTCTAATGTGTACCATCGCATAATCAGGCCCCGCATAGACACAATGAAGGCATTCGCAACCAGCCGAGGTTTCTTTGGTATTGGACCAGAACCGACCATGGAAGGAGATGTTGTGTTTATAGTTCCGGGCTGTCGAATACCGCTTTTATTGAGGCCTGGCCCATCAGCAGCCGATGAGGAGATCTCGTCTCCTCTATTGCAGACATGGACTCTTGTTAGCTGGTGTTATATCGATGGGTTAATGTTTGGCGAGGCTCAGGATTTAGATAAAACTGTTGAGGAAATACTACTGCTGTAAAAGTAAATATTTACCTGCTCAACTCATTCCTAAGACTAAAGGCCAATCTGTAAGTCGTCCATGTTACCATCTTCTGCTTCATATGGACAATCGTGTCCGTAGCGCACTTTCAAGTGATCTTGATATATGATTCGACCAGGAAAACTCATTGTCGAACAGAACGGAATTTGCTTTGCATGTACAACCTACTGCTCTCGGGTAAGTGGATGATGCAGATCCATGTCGTAACCGAGGCTAAAAGCAGCTGCCTAGTCCCAATCCAGCCACGGATGCTATCATGCCGCTCCTATTCTGGCTAGCAGCTGCCCCCATTAACCTCCGTCGACGTTGGAGTGCAGTTGTTTCCCCAGATTTTCAGAAACACCCCAGGTACGGAGCACAATACGCCGCACTCCGCATTTGTACCACGTGTATGTGATGAGATTGGACCATGCTCGTAAGACATGCAATCTTGCCACTCCGCGACTCAGACTTGCCATCTCCTCACGTCTGTCTAGGTTGGTACCTTTACCTTCAGCTTTGCTCCATCGAACCTGTGCAAGTAAAAGTGCCAGTGCTGCCCTGTATCTGAGCTCAACATGTTCTGTACCTGTAGGTTCGGTAGCCCTTGATCATGATACTCGACTGACTATCGTGTTTCATAAGTCCAGGGCTTTGCTGAACCCTCGGGCTCGGGGACACTCAAAGAGTCAAGGCCTACGCGAGGCCTGCACGCATGCGGCAACTGTAAGCGGCGGAAGATACGCTGCGACGGCCGAAAACCTTGTAACCAGTGCGAGTCGAGGGATTTACAGGCAAGATGCGTCTACACCCAACAGAACCAACGTGTCGTGCCTTCAAAGAGGTCCGTCCTCAACTCAATTGACAAGAGTCATGCTGTCCATGGCACAGCTCTAACGATCGTGACAGAACACTAGAGAGCTTGTCCAAAAGTCTCAAAGAACGCGACTCCATTCTGAACCGTCTTTTCCCGAATCATAGGATTTCGGACTTGACTTCGCTATCAGACCAAGAGCTTCGTGAAGCCGTGTTATGTGGACGTTCGACTGATAAAGTCTTTCCGTCTCCTTCGGACAGTACCCCTCAACAGTCCGTTACTCAAGACTCACAATGGGACGAGGAGCGACGTGAGCGAGAGCCCTTGCCTGCTGAGGCTGATGATGTCAACGCATTGTCCCTGCCGTTTGATCGACAGGCGTCATATCTCGGCATTTCTTCCATCAGAGCAGCGCTTGCAGCTATGCTTCAGGTTCGGCCTCAGTTACGTGGCTTGCTAGCCTCTCGTCAGGCAAACATCAACAACACCACCAGAAATGAGGAGTTTCGACCTTGCTATCATCCCTCTAGGCCCTTGTCGGAATACCCCCGCATCAAATGGAGCAGCAAAGGACAGGCACTAGTTGACGCATACTTCCAACGGATCCATATCTTTACCCCAATGCTCGATGAAACTTCATTTAGAACGAATTACCTTGGTAGTCAACGCCAAGATTCACCTTGGCTTGCTCTCTTGAATATGGTCTTGGCCATGGGTAGTATCGTGTCTAGCAAATCTAGTGATCGGGATCACTGCAAGTACTATACCGAAGCTATGAGACATCTCGACCTCAGTGCTTTTGGCAGCAGTCGCATTGAAACGCTACAGGCCCTTGCTCTTGCTGGAGGCTACTACCTTCACTACATCAACCGACCCAATAGAGGCAATGCAATTCTTGGTGCGGCCTTTCGGATGGCGAGTGCACTTGGTTTCCATCGAGAGCCTTCACAACAGGACGGAGACGGCGATCAGTCTGAAGCAGCAGAACTGAGGCGGCGTACTTGGTGGTCTCTTGTTTGTCTGGACACTTGGACAACTACGACTCTGGGTCGGCCCTCTTTTGGTCGTTTCTCTCCTTCCATTGATATTCAACTGCCCAAGCTCTATCTCGACGGAGAAGAAGAGTTTCGGCAAGACATGGGAATGACAACACTTGTTGAGAACATTCGCTTTTGCAGGATTGCAACTGAGATACAGGATAGCCTAGCTGTAACTTCTATTCTCAATGCTGTAGACCGCAATCGCTTCGATGAGGCATTGATCAATTGGCATAGTCACCTACCTTCTATCCTTTCCGATGATCGGGACGGTGACGAACCGGTTCGTCTTGCTCGGTGCATTATGAGATGGCGATACTGGAACTTGCGCATGCTTCTATATCGTCCAACACTCTTGGACGCTACAACCGACCATCGAACAGAGCCAGAGGTTGACAGCGGTGCCATCGAGAAGTGCCAACAGCTTTCGAAGACAACCATTGACGATATAGCCAAGACGTGGCTAAGCCATCAGATGTCGGGATGGAACGCAGTATGGTTCCTTTACCAGGCCGCCATGATACCTCTACTTAGCATGCTGTGGAAACCTCAGAGCGCTGCTGTTCCTGAGTGGCGAAATCAGGTGCAGACCGCCTTGAGGCTCTTTGAGGAGATGCAGGATTGGTCATTGACCGCGCGTTGTAGCAAGGGAGTTATGAGCCAAATCTTTGAGGCAAGTTGCGATTTGATGAGCCAAGGAGAACAGTCTTGCAATGAACTGGACATGAACGACAATAAATGCTTGGATCAGGACTCACATTTATGGGCAGATGGATTGGAGGTGGATGATGTATTGAACATGCTCTGTCAAGATTGGTCATGGGATACAAACTGCACGTGGATTGAAGATGGGTTCGTTGATGCATGACATTACTAGTCACCAGAATGAATACATTATCTTGTCTTTGATTACACATGAAATCGAGCCATATGCTCGTTCGCGGCATTGTCAAATTATTGCAAATTTCAAGACTTCCACAACCTTCTACCCCTGTTCCCTGCAGTGCCAAGACGGACATAATGCCTATTTAAGATGCTTGCTAGCCCTTTGGACTCCCGCTAATCGTCTGATCCTAATTCTCGTTACCATTCACATCTGTGCACATGCTCCTTTCCTTTCCCATGGCAGTCAACATTAGCGTACTCCCCATCGAAATCTTCGGCAAGGTGATTAGTTATGCTGGTAATAACTCCAGTGATGCCGTTTTTTCCTGCTTGCTGGTGAACCAACTGTGGCGAGATACTTCTCTTCCACTACTTTATCACGACTTGGTATTGTCCTGTGGCCAATCGCTAGATCGCTTCATAGCATGCCATAATCAGCAAGCTCTCAGCCTAACACGGTCTTTTACCTTGTGTCTCAGCCATAATGACCAGTCAGACCGATTGGACAAAGCCAAATGGGACAAAGCAGACCTGCTATTTCCGCAACTGGCAAATGTCATCCCGTCAATGGTCTATCTCAACTCATTCTCCCTCATACGACATCATCGAACTATGAGAAACCCTCTCGCCTTGGTCCGAAGCCCAACTCTACAAAACTACGAGATCAACCATTCCATTCTTACTCAAAAGGCCTCCCTGAAAGTTGATTAGCCTGGAACATGTAGCAGGAGACATGAATAGTAGCGACCTAAAGAGTTCAACATCGTGCCTGGCATCGGCGACGCTTGTCTTGGGTTTAGTTCCACCAGTAATATAGCTGTGCCAGGCTCGAAGGTCACAGAGGTGAGGATCCTCATACCTGGTTCTGATAGTGCGCTCCTGTAACGAGGCCTCCCCGTTTAACTCCAATATCTTCTCCCACACAGAAACGGTAATTGGTAAGGCCTTGATGTGTGGAGTATCGTAATTGACGCGGACTATGCTGGTTGTAGTGTAAATCTCGATATGGGTATCAAATACAGGTACATCATTCATACTAGACTCGTACACGACTAAGAAGTTGCCATAGTCGAGGAGTCCTGTCCAGATGGGCTATTGTAAATGGGCTGCGTAGACGGCTTGTGGTATGTCGATGAAGTTACGCATGAGGCTCAAATCATGTGAGACCAAACCACCAAGAAGATTCAGTATCTTGCTCCTCTCGTCGTTTAACAGCATACCAAATTCATAGATAATTAAAGAAATTATAGACACGGAAATATTTAAATTGTAAGCTATATATAATCTTTGCAGTTAAGATCCGTAGAACATGTATGGGTTAACATAGACTCAGTCTATAGGTTATAGGCTACTCTTATTTTGTCTCAATCTTACCACTCCCTAGATAATGTTAATTATTATCTTGCAGAGCGCACCGGACGTACTCACTTCTTGAGCATAGCTCGCTAGCAAGGTGCCATCTTTTCCAAATACTTTTGCATTAGCCAAACATCTCTCATCACCTGCCCAGGGGCAGTTGACCTCGAGTAACATCCATTCGTCGGCTCGTATGCTTGATGATGAGTGAAAGTAGATGGAATGGTTGAGGGTGGACAACATCCCAACTGCTGTCCCTACTAAAAGCGATGATTTGACGCTTTCCACAATTGACTCAGGAAATTGGAAGTAACCGTGGGCGTATGGGGCTACCAATATTGAAAGCCAATCAGATAGGAAAGTTAGAACAGCCTGATGTACCGTAATGTCATTAGCCTGGAGGATCTCCTCACGTGCACGGATCCAACACCGCATTACTCTATCCTGTGGCGGAATACTATCATCTCCAAAGCTGACGGGTAATATATCTGGGGCAACTGCATCGAAGCCCTTATTTTGATCAATATGTCTTTCTTCTGATGGTGGTTTCCCGATTGGCGCCATTCCCAAGGCATGGTGGATGTGCTGAGGCTTTTTGGAAGGTGTTCGGGCGAATGATACCACAGCAAGATGGATGCATTTTCCTTCCTGGATTGCATGGACCGTTCTTGTAGCATAAGAGCGCCCTTCTCGAACTCTTGCGACTGAATAGGTGACTGGGGATTTGTCGCTTCCAAGGAGAAAGAATTGGCTCTGCAGTGAATGGCAGACAAAGTCTTCACCGACGGTCTGTTTTGCCGCTATCAAACTTTGCGACATGACGACTCTGCATAGCCACTATCAACTATTGGCCGATTTGAGCGTTGGGGATTGTGAAAGAATACGTACCCTCCATAAAGCCCTCTTCCTCCAGGAGGATGCCAAAGGCTACTAGTTGTTTTAAGAACATCCTAGTACAAACTAACATTTAGCAGTCTGTTTCACGTTGAATGAGTCCAGAAGGAAAATTGCCTTAGATAACTTACTTTTCCAATCCTCTCTAGTTGAAATAAACCTTCTACTTTCGACAGTCCGGGCGGACGGATCGCGTCTGAATCAGCTACCATTCTTAATACAGATGTTCCTCGTAAGCGAGTGGGTTGGTTAAACGAATGAGATGCTCTAGCTGATAGGACAGGATAAATAAAATTTGCTTAAGGTCTTAACTTAAGCAGTTGGGCCAGCTATTCCGCGTCGTAGCCACGGTTTGTGTGGTGTACTGTATCTGGTAAAACGGATTTACTGCACTCCTATATTAGCCGAGGTCGAATTGCCTATTAATACAAATTTAGTTACCTAAACTTATCTTAGACTATTAGTCCTGAGGTCCACCTTACAACCAATCTATTGATCTTTTTTTAGTAGTGAGCTAAATGTGTTATTTGCAGTTGAGACTTGTGGCTCATAACTTAAATCACTATAGAGAACTTAGATCTCTTTTTCCCCATTAGGAAATCAAGACTTGCCGCGGCTAGAGTGGAAACCCGTGGTTATGCATTGGCGACTTTTGACCCCGCATTCCCCTCTACCCGACAGCGACTTCAGAGCACGGGATTGACCCCGTTTAAGATGCTAAGTAGCAATGTATATTATAGGGTCTGAGGTAAGGAGATCTAAACAACTGGTCTTGTCACTATATGTGAAATGCTACTATAAATGGATAAGTTCTATTTAATAGACCGATGACATGTGCAGATTTTAAAAGAGCAGATAGTACTGTCTTCCTTAGACTTGAGTTATGTTAATATCTAGAATTATAAATTCTACATTATCTTGGAGTTGAAGGGATAAGCTGCAATTGCTATTAAACTTAGAAATAGTAGAAATAGCATATTCTTGAATATATTGAGATAACTAAGCATGTATAAGTCGGATATTGCATTTTCGCATTAATGTAATCTCTTTAGCCTAGTGACTGATGTTTCCTAACATTCATCAAGATGGGCTGCTTTCTTCGTCGACAATGAATACGACAAGAATGAGCCAGAATACTGCCTGCGAAGCATCGATAAACTCGTTACTTTACTACTACGCGACCTGACATCAGAGGGAGATCTGCTTGTCTTCTGCCTAGCGAATTTTCTGCATTCCATCCCGCTCCACGCGCTACAGGTAGAAGACGACATGTTAATAATCTAATGTAATCCTATTATCTATAATGTAAGCTTGACGACCTTATGGCAGCGCTCTCGGCGCTCTGAGCTTACTGGGTCTATTTCCTTGGATCTTGGTTGGAATATGGCGGGCGTCTATGAATCTAGGAACGACCGCATATTCTCGTCAGAGCACGACGCGGAACAGTTAAATGTCTACACCACTTTGGACCACTTTGCAGAGCGTTACGGGGGATTTAATTTCTCATACTACCTCCATCTAGCAGCTATTTAAATATATGCAACCCCTTGCTAGTTAGCTTCCAGTTGCATGCGAGATAATAAAGAACAGGGTTTATACATCCTCGATGTGTGATTCAATTGACTTATCCTGTGCCATTGAGTCGCCCCCGTTCTTCCCATCATTTAACCTTTCATGCAAGAGAGCTGTACGCTTCGCGAATTCTTTCTCCTCGTCCCAAGTGAACGGACTCTTACTAGCAAAGAGATAGTCAACCTCTTCCAATGTACGGCCGGCAGTTTCGGGGAGGAAGCAGTACACCAAGGGAATGTATGCAAACATAGCACTAGGAAAAAGGTCAGCAGCCACTTCCAGTTTCGAGCAAGTCGAGGGATACTCACGCTCCAAACACGTAGAAAGTCTGCAAGCCAAGTCAGAAATGAGAAATCCATGGGTAGTTGAGGCAAGTCCATACCTTTTCGTCAATGCCTGAAAACATAACAGGCACCAAGAGTGAACCTCCACCATAGCCCACAGCCCAACCGGCCACGCCGAATGCGTTTCCCTTGGCTCGAAGCCAGGTGGGAAAGATCTCGGTAGGATATATAAAGGGGATCAATAGCCAAGAAGAACTGAAGATCAAGAGGTAGATAAAAACCATAGCTGAAGCTGCTGTGCCGTACTGAACAGCCTTGTCTGGGTTGTTAACGGATCCCCGAAAGAGGCCACCGATGATGAACAAGGTAATACCGAGTGCTACAGCACCCCAGTAAAGGGTTCTTCGGCGACCTACCCTATCGATGGTAAAGGCTGCAATGGCTGTACCCAAGATACCAACCAGCATCAGTAAACCGGACAGCCAACCAGACTTGACATTATCAAAGCCGGCCGTACGATAGATGGTCCCAGAACTAGAATGTAGTTAGCAAACTGTTTTTCTTTTTTCTAGGAAGAATAACTCACTATATAACCACGGCTGCAATCCCAGTGCCATACTGCATGAGCACCTGGAGCCAGAAGGCAAGCTGGATGCGGCGGCCAAGATGAATGTCTCCGGATCCGATGCCGAAAAACATCTTGAAGTAGTTGGTTTTGGCGAACTGAGACTCCTCTTCCACTACTGTCACAATCTCTCGATATTCCATTTGCGCATCAGGGTGTTGAGAGTCACCATTCCCCCGCAGCTTGGCAATGATTTCCAATGCTTCATCACGCCTGCCGGCTTTGACCAGCCATCGCGGGGACTCCGGGACCAATAGGCTCAGTACCGCCAGGGAGATTACGGGGATGATTTGAATCGAAAACTCGAACCGCCAGCGAAACTGTCCACCGCCCACCTCAGTAAAGGACGTGCCGAAACCGATCCACGCTGCGAGGGCGATGCCAGAGAAGTTGGCCAAGAATGTGAGAGCGATCTGCTTGCCTCTGTGTGATGCAGCAGAAAGCTCGGCCGTCCACATAGGCGCAATGACGAGGATGAAAGCCACACCCATGCCTGCAACGAATCGCGCGCAGAGCATGTGTACAAGGTTGACAGCAGAGGCTTGCAGGATAACCCCGGCCATACACCAGAAGCATGCCATCCACATGCCCTTGATACGACCATAGTTGTCAGAAAAGCTGCCAGCCCAAAACGCTGCGAAGAGAGAGCCACTATGTAGCATTAGTTACCGTTTCTTATCAAACTAAGGGGACACATACAAGTAATATACGGCGGCAATACCGCCCTGGAGCATGGGTTTGACGACTTCGCCTTTATCGTTTGTGTATCCCATACGTCGTCCGAACTCGGGTGAAACAGTCACAGCGCCCATAACGCCCTGGCTGATGCCTTCGTAGGAGATTGCAACGGCGGAGGCAGCTGTAACAAGCCTGAGCAACTGCTGCCCGGACATGGACTTCCAGCTCTGGCGATTCCACATGATGCTGATGAATGAATATCGTAAGATCAATGCAGTGGTATGTGTAGTTGTGTAAAGGCAGTATTGGTTGTG
The DNA here is from genome assembly GCA_013186775.1 of Fusarium dlaminii. Taxonomy (NCBI): domain Eukaryota; kingdom Fungi; phylum Ascomycota; class Sordariomycetes; order Hypocreales; family Nectriaceae; genus Fusarium; species Fusarium dlaminii. The sequence goes on along the minus strand of JAAOAL010000096.1, from coordinate 6,778 downwards.
TTTTGATATGGCCGATTGGAAAGGTTCTTGTGATGATCAAGATGCCCCCATTATATCTATCTATTGCTTCTCCCCAAAGATTGCGAGTCTAGACTACTCCAACCCCGTGGGGATTTAGCCACAGCGCGATGCGGAGAATTTGCCACGGAATCTTAGTGAGCGGCGGTTTCCTCGTCTCGAATTACCAACAAAGGTTAGTTTCAAATTTGCGGCTCCGATTTTGTGTCAACATGATGATAAATCATTAGCCAGTAATGGACGCATAATGACACGAACTGGAAAAATTAAGCATAGATGCGGGGATGTTGCACTAGTAAACTCAGCATAAACGGGTAGTTCCACTCTCCCGGAATCCCTCGTCTCGAATCTCTGCTTTTTTCGTCTCGAATTCCTTTCCCTGCTTCTCGTCTCGAAATCCTCCCTTGCTTCTGCAATCAAACAACAGCCCGGGTAACATGGGTCGGCTGCGATCTCGTAACGGTTGGTAAGTCAGGGGAGCCAATGCTACAGAATGATCGTTGACATGGAATAGCCTTACGTGCCGAGAACGTCGCGTGAAATGTACGCCTCCAGGGACAGGACGAAATTGGTAATACTGACTTCACAGGTGATGAGACGAGACCGACTTGCGGGGTGGTATGTTTAGCATGTTCAATTGTTCAACCGACAAGATGTTGGAGCTAACTGAAACTAGTGCCTCAAGAGGGATCAACTGTGTCGCTGGGACGATCCATCCCCCCGGCTCAAAATTAAGCAATATCGGCCAAAGAAAATGGAACATCCCGTCCCTGGTGAAAATTCCCTCCATCCTCCGGGCGGAGATACTCCCTTGACGGAAGGAGACTCACCACCACTCGACTCTCTACAGCAGCCAGATTCCATTTGGTGCCCCGAGAGTCTCACGTCGCCGACTTCAACGGCTTCAATCCTCGACCTTAGTCAACATGAATCTCCAAACCAGTACAGTGGCGACTTGAACATGAGCGTACCTAGGATAACCCCTGTCTCTCCTACGCTTCAACGCCAGGAGGCTTTCTATCTGCATCACTTTTCCACGCACGTGGCTCAGTGGCTAGACTGCACGGATGCATCACGACAGTTTATGCTCAATGTCACTGTCCTGGCCAAGAGCTCACCCATTCTTCTATATGCAATTATTTCTTATGCCGCCCGCCATCTAGGTGATAACAATACAGCAGAAGAATTCCAAGAAAAGTGTATAGTGCTTCTCATTCCCTTGCTAAGTACCGAGACCATTGCCCACGATGAGACTATCCTCTGCGCCATAGTCATATTGCGCGTTTGTGAACAACTGAGTGGTAAGTCTCGTTGCACAGTAGCTCTCCTTGTCTAACCTTACCGTAGTAACTGTGACTGGTGGTGATGAGGAGAGACATCTTGCTGGGTTGAGTGCTCTGCTCAAGGCATCTCAAGGACAACAGGTTGATCCTTCGGCACCTACCCTCTCTCAAGCTGCGTTTTGGGTTTATGTAAGACAATCCTTTTATAATGCTTGCATCAATCAGCAGCCGCCAAATTTGAATTTCGACTTGGTGTTGATACCACCACCATCCGTCATCCATCAACAAGCTGTCGATGCCAAGTCAGAGACGGCCTGGGCAAATACCATGGCATGGATTTGCGCTACGGTGATGCAATTCTGTTTTAGTGGAAGTGTCTTGTACCCAGAATCATCGACAAGGATGCAAAGATGGTACGAGCTGTCAGAGGCCGTTGAGAACTGGAACAAGACGAAGCCGAGTACGTTTGATCCAATATGGTCTGGAGAACCAGAGCTGGGAGAAGACCCCTTTCCAGAAATTTGGTTTACGGCAGATTGGCATGGTAGGCACAAATTCCTGAACACTTCCCCGTTGGTCCACGGAACCTGACAGTGATCAGTCATGGCATTTGGATTTTACCATCTAGCTAGGATGCTTTTAAAAGTCTACCGTCCATCTCCCCGATTTGCCATTCGAAATGTCCGTCGGACTCTGCCAGATTCTGATGTGAGTTCATGGTCCTAAGAGTAGCATGCCTTAATTGACATCACCTCAGGAGTCTGTCATGGAGCATGCCCGAGCCCTTTGTGGAGCATGCAAAGGTTCGCCAGGAACTGTGCCATCACTGATCACATTATGCCACTCCACGTTTATTTGTAAGTCGTACCATCTTGTCAAAATTCAGAGATGTCTAATCTATGAAAGGGGGTCCTTTGATGACAGATAAGCGAGAGCAAACAAGCCTGGTAAGCATGCTTGAGGATCTGGAGTCATCGCACGCCTGGCCAACTGCCTGGATAATCAATGTTTTGCGAGAGGAGTGGTCAAACTGCCAGTAGTACGTTACTTGTCTCAGACGCCGTCGCTGAATGATATAACGGCATGTTTCCCATCCCGAACCCATCCCATCTCGGGTGCCTCCCGGTTAAGTCTCTTGACATGATCCTCACTTTCGATTCCAACGCAAGTATCGGACTTGTTTGTTCTCAACGCGAGAACTTTGACACCACTTCGATGCCCTAGTAGACCAAGTGAAGACTTGAAAGTCGTTGTGTGTGGCCAGAGACCGTCTCTGGTCAGCTTTCGATAATTCAAGTCTCCTTTCCATATAGTCAAATAGCTGTCCTGGAAACGCTGAAATAGATCAGGTGCTACAGCGACCATCTCATGAAATGACCAAGGTGTCGTCCAAAACGAGTGAACTTCGATACGCATTAAGCCGAGTTCGAAATACTTGTCGATCTGAGTGGCCAAAGAATACAAGCCTATGGACCGCAGATGGTCGAGGAGGAAGTCCATATCGCTTGGTATTACATCGCTGACAAACCAGGGAAAACATTTTGCATGCAGAGTGATGCTTGTCCCGAGTCCAGATGCTATGAGGTATGCCGCGTAGAGGACGTCTGCAAATAGTTCAAACCCAGCATTGTCAAGAACGATGTCCATATGTCGATTCTTTTGAGTCAACCGAGTCTTTCGCAGATAAAGCCACACATCTGATGTATCATTGTCGACAATATTCCGCTGACTCTCCTGGATCGCTGCGCTTCCTTGTAACTTCTGAATTTCCTCCAGACTGAGGTTGGTCAGAAGAGACAGATCTGTTGCGTTTCCCCATAAAGCCATCTCTGTCATTTCAGAAAAGACAAGTCTCGCTGCATCGTCATCCAAGCTTCGGAGTGGCTCTGTCGTGTTTGCAATCACTTGAGTGACCCTGCTCGCCAGCTCCTGGACGGCCATCTGCGACCTGACAAGGGTAGAATCCTTTTGACGTTTGAACACATCGTACCCTTTCCAGGAAGATGACATGGAAAATAACAGCTGCACGCGCCTGCAGAAGTTAGCATCGTTTGGCGGCACACAACAACTCCAAGACTAACCGATACAGGTAGCATTCACCATACAGCCATGGACAGTTGAGCCAGGTCAACCGGCCCATATTGAGGAGAAGCTGATTATACGACGCAATATCTGCCGAGCCATCATCTTCGAGTGGACTGAGCATTGTTTAGTGATGGGCCGACCAGAGAAGATCATAAGGAGCACTCACCACAGCTGATCATCACCAGTAATTTCCTCTCTGAGTCTCTCGAGACTTCTCTCTATCGAATTGATTTCGTCAAGTGCACGGGATGTAGCCAGCTCAGTACCGGTGGCACGGACATCATCGATCATGCCCTGCACAAGCTTAGGCCAGCGAGACTTGGCAGTCTCTTGCGCCATGCTGCCATCGTCTGACGTCCACACGGACCGAGGGATTGCCATTTCTTTATGCATGTTCTTTCAATGACTGTCTGTTATTGTCAAGTAACAGGAGGAGAAGTTCAAGGTCGTGTTGTGATGAGAATAAATAGGTTTCTGTGCCCTTTCTATTGGACTTGCTTTTATCAATTGATTAGACAACTCTCCAACAATTTGATTCTGGTTAGGCCTACTGGCGGAGACAACACGGAAATACCCAAGGTTTGTGACTCGTGTTCAGCCTCGAGACGAATTGCCCAAAACGGCACTTCGACTCGAGAGAGGCTAAATTAGTTTAAAAATACTAAGAACTTGCGGAGAGGTTATCATTTCTCTGTGGAGTAAGCTAGTCATTAGAAGATCATCTCCTCGGGAAGTTTACTAATTGCTATTGCTCTTCGCTCATCGTCACGAACTTCCCAACAGGGGATTTCAAATGCGATTCGTATCGAGGCGACATCGAATACCACATTATATTAAATGCGCAGTCATGTCCGTGAACGTATTCTGAGGCTATTCAACGATTTTTAACATACTGAACCAACATATCTTTCTGTGTTCTATCTCGCAGAGATATTGCCAAGGTTTCTAAAAAATTCATAACATATCATCTCACCATGACTCGACCGCAAACCCATCAAAATGTGAGCCGCTCCGCTACCAACGGTCACTCACATGGATCCAATGGCAATTCTCTCAATGGAAATGGCCATGTTCAGTCATCTACCACTGGTGCGCTTGACTTGACCGTCCTGGGGATGAACAGTGGCACTGCCATGGACGGTATAGACTGTGCACTTGTTCGATATTACCAAGAGACTCCGAATGCCCCGCTTCACATGGAACTCATTAAAGTATGTTTCACTTCGCGGTATTTATATACTCGTCTGGTGCTGACTATATACTTAGTATGATGAGATGCCCGTACCTCAATGGATCAAGAAACCCGTTCTCTCGATGCTTCGGGAAACCAAGACGACTCCCTCAAAGATGTCGCAACTCAATGTGCAACTTGGACAGATGTTTGGTGATGCCGTCAAAGAGTTTTGCGATAAGCACAAGATATCTATGGATAGCATTGACCTCATCGGATCACATGGACAGACTATTTGGCTTCTCTCTATGCCGGAAGAAGGGGAGACGCGTTCTGCATTTTGCCTTGGGGAGGGTACAGTTATTAGTGCCATCACCGGTGTCACAACTGTGACAGACTTCCGAATGGCAGAGCAAGCCGTGGGGAGACAGGGTGCCCCATTGGTCGCTCTGATTGATGGCCTTCTGCTCCATCACCCGACCAAGTGGCGTGTCTGTCAGAATATTGGCGGAATTGCCAATCTTTGTGTCATCCCCCCTGATTCCGAGGGCGGAGTGGACGCAATGGTAGACTGGTGAGCAATCCTCTACATACATATCACTTTAATGAATGCGACTAACATCTCTAGGGACTGCGGCCCTGGCAACATGTTCATTGACAACGCTATGAGATACTTCACTAACGGCGAGATGGAATACGACAGAGACGGCGAATGGAGCGCCAGAGGTACTGTGCGTCAGGAAATTGTGGATAAGTTCCTCAGTACAAACAAGTATTGCAACCATGTTCCTCCCAAGACGACAGGTCGGGAGACATTTGGGGATAATGAAGGCCAAGAACTAATCGATGAGTGTCTTGCTGCTGGATGCGATAAGTATGACACTCTAGCAACCATTACTCGGATAACGGCCCAGAATATCATCAAGCAATACCGCACATTCTTCCCTCGCTTCGGCATCAGCGTGGATCAGATTGCAGAAATTTATATGTGCGGTGGTGGTGCCCGAAACCCGACCATCATCAAATATCTAAAGGACCAGCTTCCAGATACAGAGATTCGGGCCCTAGATGAGACTGGAGTCCCATCGGATGCCAAGGAGGCAGTTTCTTTTGCTCAACAAGCCATGGAGGCCATCTTGGGGCGGTCAGCTCTGGTTCCTGTCAATAGTGACAGCCTAGTGCCTAACACTATCTCGGGCAAGATTGCTCCTGGCAGGAGATGGCGCGAGATTATGGCATCGACTATTCTATTTGGGGAGGGTCGCTCAGCCTTGCCCACAGTTAAGGAAATGATTGTGGAACGGCCTTATACTGCATGGAAAGCTATGCAAGCTTTTGACTGAGTGGTTACAGTGACTTAGACTAGTACAATAGTAAATTTTGTTGCCTACTAAGCCTCCTATGTCTGCAGACAACACGTTTACAACCCCTGCCAGCAGCTTGATTCATCCAAAGAGAAAGTTGCACTAACTAAGCGGATATGGACACTAGAATCACCGATGAGCAGCTCATATTCGCCCTTCTCTGTAGCCCAGACATCTCGTCCCTTATCGCAGAAACTAAGAACATACCGCTTCGGTAGGTTGATGCTTGCAGTCACGGTCTCGCCAGCACGGACAAATACCTTATCAAAGCCCTTGAGTTCCTTAATCGGCCGAATAATGTCAGGACTAGTCTGGCGGACGTAGGCCTGCACAACCTGGGAACCATCGAACGATCCCCTGTTGGCAACTTGCACTAACACGATAACCAAGTCCTTGCTGCTGTCGCCATCCGATTCGACGTCCATGAAAAGAAGACTTAGTTCAAACGTACTGTAGCTCAGGCCGTGGCCGAAAGGAAAGTCGACATCCCGTATAGTAGACTGATAGATGCGATATCCAACGAACACGTCCTCGCCGTAGATATCATGATTTCGCTGGGAATTAGAGTTGAGGAAGGCAGGGTTATCTTTATTGCGAAGCGGAAGGCTTAGGGATAGCTTCCCGTTAGGGTTAATATCACTAAAGATCATATTAGAGAGGGCCTTGCCTCCCTCATTACTGCCATATAAGGTATATAGCATAACAGGCGCCTTGGAATTAGTAATGCTAGTAGGGATAGGGTTAGTAGGATTATAAATTTCTTTATTAAATTTAAGTATTAATTAGAAAATAATAATTAAATTTTATTAAAAATAAATAATAATAAATAAATATAATTAATATAAATAAACTATTTA